>BRDA01005514.1:30380-43193 GCA_036984385.1 Crenuchus spilurus | reverse complement strand
TTTTTTAATACTAACAAGCTTTTCACAAGCTTTATAGGTGTTGATCCTCTTTATTCTGCCCTCTGTTGATGAGGAAAAAGAGTGATAATGATTTATTTGATGCACAAGGCATTGAGTGCTGATAAAGTGGATAAAATTTTATTAGCTAGTTTTGTATCTTTCACTAAGACAATGCGAAAATAGTTATATCTTATCCAATCAGTTCATTCATGTGCAAAAATTAGCTCGAGATGGCATCTGGATCAAAGGGGGAAAACATTTGCACATTAACCATTACTCTCTTCAGATAAGATAAAACTTTATGAATCCTTTTGGGAGATTCCTTCATGGAATTTCAGTTTCCAGTTTTCTTTGTTAACTAGCCTAACAGACTTATGGGGTGGGGTAAAGATTTGTACACCTCTAGTGTACTGAATGGCTTATTCCAGATCATGGTGAGGAAACAAAGCGAACAGTCTTTAGGCCCCAGTTGACCTCTGATACAGCTATGTACCATGAGGCAAAGAGAATGTGGATGCTTGTATCTCAGAGTAAGGTTATGCCTGCACCTCTGTGAAATAAGTTTAAGGAGAGTTTTAGGGGGTGGGGTACATACAGAGCCTCAGGGAAGATCCTTGATTTTTAGGTCAAGGGGGTCAACCCGGAGGGGAAGATTTTACACACTGTATGTATCCATACCAGCCCCCTCTGAGGGACAGATAACCTAACCTAGATACACATTTTAAACAGCAGACAACCATGAACAGTTTACTGTGCAGATTTGTTTGTGTGTTACAGATTATCTGGAGTCAGACAGTGTTGGCCCCTCACAAGCTACACAAACAAATTACAAGAACAGTTGAAGAGCTGATGACCTTCTGTAGATGACCTGCTCATCAGCCTGTTTCAAGCATCAATCTTTCTAAGAACATCACCAATATACAAGAACATTTGGATGATAAATTGGCCGCCTTGAACACTTCCACTATCTGGCTGCAGGACCTCTCTGGACATTTTGTTAGATAATATTAGCTTTTTTATTTTGTTATGTCCTTTGTCCTGATTTGTTTTTGTTTTCAATTTCTATGTAATACATGTACACATAATACAATTTTGTGATTCTCCATTAGGGAGAATCAAAGGGGGAATTGAAATTGATTTCTAACAACCCTCAGTCGGTCTCATGATTCACATAGACGTGCCCTCACTGCCTTAACTCAGGTGCCCACACAACGTGCCCTGCAGCTAGGCGCGGCTAGACATGGAGAGAGCACAACTGTATGGCATCAAGCAGGCTCAGCTTAAGCGTAAATGTAAAACAGGTATTGTAAATGTAAGTTTTAAGTATTGTAAATGTAAATCTGTAAATGAAACTGTAAAATCGTAAATTAAAAACATAATCATAAACAAAAAATACTGGTTGTAAATGTAATACTTACACTTTCACTTACACTTTCTCTTCTCATTTACCAAGTTGCATTTACCATTCACAAATTACTTCAGCTGAAAACAAACCCCAGAGTTTTACGAATTGCATTAAATCAGAGGCGTTTTTGGTGAAGGATGAAAACTTTTGCACTTTATTTTTTTGCACTCCCCACCGTCTATGTAAGTCTATGTACGTCCACCCTTTAGTAAGTAATCCTGCAAAGAGCAAAAGTTCTCATCCTTCACCAAAAACAACTCTGATTTAATGCAATTCATAAAACTTTATCCAGAAATGACGTGCTTATATGCATGCGCATTACAAATCAGGCAGGGTGAACGGATCGGGTAGTGACACCCTCTCATTTTGTGGGGTTTGTTTTCGGCTGAAGTGATGTTGTAATATCCTGTCCCTCTAGCCAATGAGCATTGAGCCCCACCCCTGTCAAAAAAGGGTAAAAATAAATGTATCGTAACCGTAATTTGTGAATGGCAAATGTAACTTAATAAAATAATAAAAGCGTAATAAAAATGAAAAGCGAAAATGTAAGTATTGTTACTTTGTAGGACTGGATGTTACAATCCCAGATGTTTCTGCACCACAATTTTGAGTCAGCTGCCAGGTAGTTAAGTCACCATAAAGACACATCGTCAGTTGTGTACCACGGCATCATAGGGTGTTTCAGCCATTTATCACAAGACACCCTCCACTGAGGCAGGCCCACCACAGGTTGATCACACCTAGGTGTGTGTCTTATGGTTAACTTGATGCCTTGGTAGCCCAGGCAGTCTCTTTCCTTTTCAACCACAGCCAGTGACTGCTCCTTTCAGCTGTCTTAGCCAGCTCTTTTATTGCTTTCCTGTGAGTTTGTCCCCTGACTCCAATTTCTCGAAGTAGCTTTGATGTTGAGCTAGCTACATATCCCCTACACCCCACCTCTACTGGGCACAACCTCACAGTCCAGCCTTGGTCCTCTGCTTCAGCTGCTAGGTTGGTATATCGCAGCCTCTTGCGCTCATATGCCTCATCAACTGCATCCTCCCAAGGGACTGTCAATTCAATGACATATGCATGCCGGTGAGATTTAGACCAGAGGACCAGGTCTGGTTTCAGTGTTTTCTCGGGTGGGAAAATGAGCCTTTGTCCCAGGTCCACTTTCATCTCCCAATCTCTTGCTCCATTCAAAGGGCTACAATCAGGAGGTGTACAGTTAGTTTTTGGTTTGTCCCCTGCTCGGACAAAGGATGGAGGTTCTTGGAACGCCACAAGACTGTTGAGGGGTTGGGTGTTGGTGGATGCCCTCTTGCTCTCAATTTCCACTGCTAGATGTTTTAGCACCTGGTTGTGTCGCCAGGTGTACCTCTCTTGTATTAGGCTGGTCTTGCAGCTGACCAAGATGTGCTTGAGGGTTGCAGGAGCTTTGCACAGGGAGCATATAGGGTCTTCTCCAAACCATAGATGTAAATTTGCCGGTGAGGGCAGAACATCATAGGTGGCTCTGATGATGAAGCTCATCCTATTTGCTTCCATGCCCCAGATTTCTTTCCAAGAGAACTTCCTTTTTTCCCTCCCATTTCATCAAGGAGCCCTGCTTTGCTTGTCCTACAGCCTTGGAACATCTGGCTGCTTCCTCCTGTCGCCTCACTTCCTCTACAACCATTGTTCTCCGTTCACTGGGAGTTGCCTTTTGCTAGGTGGGTGTTTTTGTTCCCAAGCCGAACGCTCCTCTGCCTTGCTGAACATGGCCAACAATATCTCAATGGCGGACAACAGATTTAACCTCACTCACAGCTGCCGCTGGAGTCCACTTCCACTGTTACCAGCACAGGAGCAACTCCTCTCACAATGGGGTCCGATGAATCTGTGAGTATCATGTCCAGCCTCACTTTGCTGCATTTAAATTCTTCCACCAGGCTTGAGATTGGCAGTGAGAGCACTCCATTTCCATGGAGTGCAATGCTGCTCAGGCATCTTGGTAGCCCAAGCCATTTTCTCACATGAGAATTCACTATCCTTTCCAGTCGGCTGGCATGCGACAGTGAGACCTGGTACATGGTTATTGGCCACATTATCCGAGGCAAAAGCCCAAACTGGAGACACCATAGTTTCAGCTTCCCTGGTAATGCAGTGATATTAATCTTCTTTAGGCCATTGGTTGCATCTTGGCATAGTTGTTCTAGCTGCGTGGTGTCTTTGAGATCTGCGCTGTACCACCACCCAAGGCTTTTGATGTTTTTTTTTAAGATTGTTGGAATCAGGTTATTGTTGATGTAAAACCGCTCATCTGTCAGTTGTTCTTTGACAATGGAAATGCTTCGAGATTTGCCAGGTTTGAACTCCATTCGTGCCTATTTGATGTTATCCTGTAGCTTTTGGAGCAGCCGTCTGGTGAATGGCTTTGTTGTTGTAATGGTTGTCATGTCATCCATGTAGGCTCTGATTGGTGGAAGACACAGTCCCGTCTTTGACCTTTCACCTCCTACCACCCATCGTGATGCATGCATGATGAGCTCCATTGTCATAGTGAATGCCAGAGGAGAGACTGTACAGCCTGTCATGATGCCCATTTCCAGAAGGTGCCAAGCAGTGGTATTGTTCTGTGTTGTAATACAGAACTGGAGATCCTGGAAGTATGTCTTGACCAGCTCTGTGATGTTCTTGGGCACTTGGGAAAAAATTGAAGGCTGCCCACAGGATCTTGTGTGGAACTGATTCGAAGGCATTGGCGAGATCTAAGAACACCCCAAGCAAGTTCCCTCTTTCTTTCTTGGCAGATTGTATCTGATGCCAGATGACACTGGCATGCTCTAAACATCCGGAAAAGCCACGTATTCCTGCCTTCTTCACTGATGTATCAATGAATTTGTTTCTTTGCAGGAATACGGAGAGCCTTTGGGCCAGCACACTAAAGAAGATCTTCCCTTCTACATTTAGGAGGTTGATCTGGCGAAATTGGTTAATGGACACCGAGTTCTCCTCTTTAGGGATCATAATTCCTCCTGCCCTTCACCATTCTTTAGGTATGGACCCTTTCTGCCACCTTCATCAGCTTCCATAGGTACCTAAGGACTCAAGGAGTGTTCTTATAGAGCCTGTACTGAATACCGTTGGGCCCGTGGGATGATGCTGACCTTGTTTTCTTCACTGTCCTCTCCACCTCGCTCCATGTTGGGGGTCTTGTGTCCATTGGGTGCTCAGGTGAGTGGATTGGTGGCATGTCACTTGGGATGGTGACAGGCTCATGTTTCCACTCATCAGAGTAAGTCTGCCTCAGATATTCCTCCAGATCCTGTAAAGGTACTCTAAGGCTACCGCTCTTCTTTCTGTCAAAGAGGTGTTTGACAAAGCCATAAGGGTCACTGTAGAATCAGGTTCTTGCTCGCTCCTTCCTTTAATGTTGCCGTCTGATATGTTCTGCCCTTCATAGCTTTATCAATCTTTGCTTTATTTCAGCCTGCAAAACACTGAGACCTTCCCTTTCTTCCTCTGTGGCCTTCTTCCACTGTTTTCTCAGCTGTCACCTTTCCCTTATAAGCTTGTCAATTTCTTGTTGCCTTCGGGACTTGGGTTTTGCCGAAGGAGCTTTCTACATCTGCTGCAACTTTTTCACTCCAAATTTTTCAATGCCATAATTGTAAATTATAGCTCCCATTGTTTCCAGTTTCATCTCGACAATTCCTTTTTGTCCTTCTAGCAAATGGACTAGGTCTGTGTCGATAGCAACCCACTCTGTCTTCTGGCTGGACTTGGGCCACAGGATTTGAGGCTTCCTTCCCTCCATCCTCTTCTCAGCTACTGGTCATGACTGGCTAGTCTCTGAACTGGAGTCTTCTAAGGAGTCAGTGCCAATTTGCGCTTCATCTGAGGTGCTGATACCCTGCAAGCTGTGGGGGCTTTCCTGCCACTGGGCTTCACTTGACTGATTTGGCCTACTCCGTAAGAAGTACTGGTCAATGCGAGGCCCCTTGCTGAGCTCAATAAGGCACTTCTTTCTTCCTTGATTACATTTACAACCAGTATTTTTTGTTTATGATTGTTTTTAAATTATGATTTTACAGTTTCATTTACAGATTTACATTTATGATACTTAACTTATGTTTACAATACCTGTTTTACGTTTACGCTTAAGCTGAGCCTGTTATGATGCCATACAACTAATGGTCCGGTGAGTAGGTTTTGCAGCGGTATTTGTGCACTCCACTGTGTTTTCTTGCAAGATGACTGACAAAGTTAGTGAAGTGAGCAGCATCCTGTGTGCGTCTGACTCTGCACACACTCTCATAAGTTATAGCCACTAATTAAGCACACAGCATGCTGAGGGGAAAAGTATGTCTGTATGCCTGTATGTATGGGTTCTTATTGTTTCTATATGTTTCTTTTGTCATGGGCCAAGTGCATCAGAGAGATGTATAATTGATATGTATATTATATATGTTACTGGCAATGTATAAAAACCGGCATTCTATAGAATACCTAGGCAATGTATACAATGCCGAAAATGGGTCGTCAAGGGGTCGTCAAAGTATGAAATAAATCATATTTCATACATTTCCTAGTCATTCTATAGAATACCTAAATGACAAACAGGCAGAGTGAGTTGCAGTGTTTTTCCTACGTGAAGTAACATATGTTTGTGCACCTGCCCCTCCGAAGGTATCTGCACGGCCCTGCCTAGATCCTTAATTCTTACAGAACCTGGTGTATGTTTTTCATGAACAGTAGGTACAGTACTGAATAGCAGCTAAGCAAGCGCATGGCTTACCTTGTTTTATCCTTCGGAAAGGAGTAGAAGGCAACTTCTTTGTTTATTTAATGTTTTTTAATCTACTTTTTTCTGAATTACTCATTCAAAACTGCTCAGCATTGCTGTTTTACAGCAGACAGGAGCTTCTGCACATCAGAGCTCAGATCTCTGACAGTTTTATTGCCAATCTCTGACTCCTTCCAGAGATCTCCAGAACAGCGGAGGCTGCAAACTCTTCCCGGCTAGGTGGAAGTGCACGCAGATGGCGCTGAGAATGTTAACAAAAGCGGGGTAGACGTAGAGGGCTACAAGCTAAGCTGCCTTTACCCAGCATTTTCCTCGCCAATGTTCGTTCTCTCCAATATACGGCTCTCCATCAGCAACAACAGATGGATTATGGACTCATACATAATTATTTTTACTTAAACATGGCTAAACAACAGCTGCCCGCTATTGAGTTACAACAGCTATTGAGTTAGCAGGACATCACACACACCGAGCTGACAGTATAGCAGAGGACTCCGGCAAGACCAGTGGTGGAGGTTTCTGTATTTATATTAATAAAGCTTGGTGCACAGACTCTGCTATGACCGAGAGACAATGCTCATCTAATGTGGAGTTTATAATGGTCAAATGCAGACTTTATTACCTCCCCAGGGACCTCAACTCCATCATACTCACTGCAGTATATGTCCCCCCCCTGATGCTAATGCTAAGCTGGCTATGAAAGAACTTTATGGAGCCATTAGCAAACACCAGACCGAACACCCTGAGACTGCTTTTATTGTTGCTGGTGACTTCAACCACTCCAACTTATAAAGACAGTCCTCCCCAGATTCCACCAACATGTCTCCTGCCACACCAGAGGGAACAAGACCTGGCTGGAGCATACAAAGCAACACCCCTCCCACACATTGGACAATCGGACCATCTGTCCCTTTTCCTCACACCTCAGTACTCACCACTCATCCAAAGTGTGAAACCCACGTTGTGAAACGTGTGAAACCCAATAAAAGTGTGACCAGAGGGGACAGACGCTGTTCTCCAGGACCAGTTCAAAAACACTGATTGGATTATATACACTGACACAGACTTGGATCAGTAAACTACATCTGTACTGGACTACATCTCCACCACCATAGACAGTGTCACCACACAGAAACAGATCACCATGTACCCCAACCAAAAGCCTTGGAGGAATTGGGATGTCCGTCTCCTGCTGAAGGCTCGCAACATCGCCTTAAAGTCGGGGGATGTACAGGCCTACAGTACAGCCAGGGCTGAACTGAAGAGGGGAATCAAAAAGGCCAAACATCACTACAAGGGGAAAGTAGAAGAACACTAATCCAAATCTGACCCCCGACTCTATGGGCAGGGACTGCAGATCATCACAGATTACAGGACCCTCAATCCCTCCCCCACCTCCTCTGATGTCTCCTTCCGCAACGAGCTCAACAATTTCTATGCTCACATTGAGAGAGGGAACCCAACAACTGCAACCAAAGCAGATGTGTCTGCAGACCACCAACCACTGACTCTTCTTTCCACCGAGGTAAGAGCGGGTCCTGATGGCATACCTGGTCGTATTCTCAGAGTGTGTGCTGGAGAGTTGGCAGGAGTGCTGACAAACATATTCAACCTGTCTTTGGCCCATGCTGTGGTACCGAGCTGCTTCAAAAACACCTCCATCATCTCGATACCCAAGAACTCCAACCCATCAAGACTCAATGACTACACTACCATCTGGTAGCCCTCACCCCCATCATCAGAAATTGCTTTGAGCGGCTGGTCCTATCACACCTCAAATTCTGTCTTCCCCCCCACCCTGCACTCCCACCAATTTGCATACTGCCAGAATAGGAGCACAGAGGACGCAGTAACCATAGCACTGCACTCGGTCCTCTCACACCTGGACAATCAAAACACCTCTGCCAGGATGCTGTTCATAGACTTCAGTTCAGCATTCAACACTGTCATCCCCTCAAAACTAACAGTCTTAGGCATTAGTTCCTTCATGTGCAACTGGTTACTAGACTTCCTGACCAACCGACTCCAAAATGTCCGATTGGATAATCACTGCTCATCTCCCATCATTATAAACAGCGGTGTACCACAAGGCTGCGTGATGAGTCCCTTCCTCTACTCTCTCTTCACCCACAACTGCAAACCTGTTGATGGTTCCAATATCATCATTAACTTTGCAGATGACACCACGATGATCAGCCTCATCAAAGACAATGATGAGACTGCGTATAGGGAGGAGGTGGATCGTCTGGCTGAGTAGTGTGATGCCAACAACCTTCTGCTCAATGCTGAGAAGACTAAGGAGATCATCGTGGACTTCAGAAGGAATGCTGACCCACATCCACCCATCCACATCAAGGGGACAGCAGTGGAGCGTGTGAGCAGCTTCAAATTCCTAGGTGTTCACATCTCCGAGGACCTCCAACTGGCTGCTCCAAACTGGTCAAGAAGGCTCACCAGCACCTCTTCTTTCTGAGGGCTCTGAGGAAGAACCACCTGTCCTCAGACATCCTGGTGAACTTTTATCGCAGCGCTTTTGAGAGCATCTTGACCAAGTGCATTACAGTATGGTACAGGTGCTGCTCTGCCTCAGACCGGAAGGCGCTGCAGAGGGGGGTGAAAGCTGCCCAGTGCATCACCGGAGCACCACTTTCTGCCATAGAGGACATCTACAGGAAGTGGTATGTGAAAAGGGCTGGGAAAATCACCAAAGATCCCAGTCACCCAGCACACAGACTCTTTACCCTCCTGCCCTCTGGGAGGCGCTCCAGGAGCCTCCGGACTAAGACCACCAAGTACCGGAACAGCTTCTTTCCCACAGCTGTCACACTCCTGAACTCTGCCTCCTAATATCTGAACAATAACTACGGACTGTATCCCAACACACACCAATAATACATGGACTTAAACACCACTCACCGGCTCTTTCATCTGTTGTATATACTGCCCACAACTGTATATATTGTATAATATACACTGTTCATAAGTACATACTTATAATATTATATTATTTATTATACTGTTTATAACTATTCATACTTATAATCTGTTCATAGTCTGTACATTCAAAACCTGTATATACACTCATAGTCATGTATATAGGAACAATAATTCAACTCATACTCAAACAATTCACTGTACATTTGTAATATACTTCCTTATTCTTTTGCTAAGCACTTCTGGATGGATGTAAACTACATTTCGTTGCTTTGTACTTGTGACATGTGCAATGACAAAGTTGAATTCTATTCTATTCTATTCTATTTTTGTGCATTTTGTACAGTTTATGGCAGAACACTCAGTTCCTTTTGACCCAGAGGCTTTCTTGGTGTTGCCTATATAATGTTTGTAGTCCATGGTGTGGCCAGGAAAGAGAAAATTGCAAACCTTGTTTAGAAGAGTGTCAGAAAGATTGCTATTGTGGGTCTATAGCAACATCCAGTTACACACATTCAAAATGGCCACTGGCGCCCAGCCAAATGCAATGCAATGGAAGTCGGCCCTCTCTATGTTCTCTCTGCTGTTATGTATCAATAGAGTAACATACTCTCAAATAACTGCATTAGTAGTTTCACTGTTCCATTACTGTTATTATATGAAAACTGTATGTCATGTCATGTCGCACACTGTCATGGCTTCGTAATGGTAGGCTGCTCAGATGAGTCACTTCTCTCCAATGCCCTCTGTCTCTCATTGTAGCAGGCTAGCACCTGATAATCCAGTCCATGTCTTGATGTTATCCATCTAGGTTAATCTTGGTCTTTCACGTCTTCAGACTCCCTCCACAAGTCCAGTCATCACACTTTCTTCAATTCTCTCGTGTGTGTGTGTGAAGTAACGTAACTTGTGAGACTAAATGTGCATAAGTAACATCTTTACTGTTCTGGCATCTCATAGACTTGCTCAGTGGTCATCATCTTCATCCATGAGATCTTCAGCAACTTCCTGATGCACTTGTTCTCAAAAGCCTGAATACCTCTTTCTTCCTCTTTTTTCAGTGTCCAGGCTTCACATCCATATGTAGCTACTGGCCAGACCAAGGCTTTCATCAGTCTTAGTTTGGTGTTGGTGGTACTTGACTTGCTTTTCCACATCTTTGTCAATTTGACCATCACCAACATGCCCATAGCCATTCTTGTCTTCACTTCACTGGCACAGTCTGCAGCTTTTGTTACTCTGCATACCAAATATGTGAAAGAGTCTACTTGCTCCAGAAGTCTTCCTTCGACTGTAATCTTCAGTATATCTTCAGTGATCGTCATCACGTTTGTTTTAGCTGCATTGATCTGCATGTTATATTCCTTTGCAGCCTTCTCAGTGTGACTCACCAGCTCTTCTAGTTGTTCTTTTGATGTGGCCAATAAGACGATGTTATCTGCATATCTGAGATTAATAGTCCTTCCACCAATTTTGAATCCTCCCATAAATCCCTCTAGTGCTTTTCTCATCACTTGTTCTCCTAAGATGTTGAATAAACATGGTGAGAGGTTACATCCTTGACGGACTCCTTGTCTTACGCTGAACCATGCTGATGTGTGATTGGCGGTCCTGACAGCTGCATGCTGCTGACTGTACAAATTTCTCAGTAGCTGGATCAGGTGTGAGGGAAAACCCATCTCCAGCATGGTTATCCACAATTGGACATGTACCATGTCGAATGCCTTTGTGAAATCAATAAAACCAGTTCCTGGTTCCTTTCTCTTGCTTTCTCCAAGATGATCCGGAGGTTTGTGATCTGATCTCGAGTGCCTCTTCTTGGTCTAAATCCAGTTTGTTCTTGGGCAATCTCCCCTTCCAGCTTAGACTGCATTCATTTTAATATCACTCTCAACAAGATCTTGCTAGCATGTGAGACCAGTGCAATGGTCCTATAATTGCTGCATTGAAACAAGAAGAGTGTTGCTGATGAACAACCCATGTTCATCACAGAAGTCCACCACTGCCTGAGCTCCATGCTCTATTTCTTGTGCCATGACCATGTTTCACAAGCATTTATTTTTAGCTACATTTTTTCGACCATGTCATTGAAATCACCAGTGATAAGGAGGTTCTGCTTGGGAGTCAACACAAGTACATTTTAGAACTGCTATATTTCTTCATCTTGCTTGTCCGTGGTTGGTGCATAATCAAATCAAATTTCAATCAAATTTTAATTTATAAAGCGCTTTTTTACATCTTTTGTCACAAAGCAGCTTTACAGGGTTAGTAATAACAGACATCAAATCATTAATCCCTAATCCCCGGTGAGCAAGCCAACGGCGACAGTGGCAAGGACAAACTCCCTCAGAGCTGGAGGAAGAAACCTTGGGAGGAACCAGACTCACATGGGGGACCCATCCTCCTCTGGTCTGCTAATTCTAAGTGTGTGATGAATCATAATCATATGATCTTGTTGTAATGTTCAGGTGAACTGATATGGTGACAGTAGTGGGACAGGAATGTTGATAATGGTAGCAATGATAACAGCCAGAAAGTCCATTTGAACTCCAATGTGGGCAGTAGAGTAGGGTATCTGGAGCAGGCCACAGTAGTTGGTCGTTGGTGGGCATCTGATCCAGGGAAGCATCATGAAGAGAATAGTAATCAGCCTTCCATCAACCTTGGACTGGACCGGTGGGCAATCACTCACTCGGAAAGAGACAAAAATTTGAATTAGTTCTGTTTGGATTTATAGAACACAAGGATTATGAGACATATCAGAGTGTGTGGCTATTGTGGCTATTGACTCCGGCAGAACAATCTAGAACAGCCTACCTAAAAGGAGGGAGCCAGAAGGTAAACAGGCATGGGAGCTTCCCGAGACACTGGCATCCCTCTGCTCACCGTCAACAAACCTGAGTGATTGCTTGATCAGCAGTTTGACAGCCCTAGCATCTCAGTCCACTATAAATCCACATGGTGGCTTAGTGGTTAGCATGTTCTGAGCGGAGTTTCCATGTTCTCCCCGTGTCTGCGTGGGTTTCCTCCGGGGTCTCCGGTTTCCTCCCACAGTCCAAAAACATGGAGATCAGGTGAATTGGCTACTCTAAAAAAAAAAATTACCCTGGTGTGTATGAATGTGTATGTCTGTGTATGAATGTATGTATGTATGTTTGCCCAGATATGGTTGGCACTCTGTCCTGGGTGATCCCCCTAGTGCTCGATGCAGTCCTCCAGGTGGACGGTCGCTTCCGGTTGAGAGTACGCTGTTTGCAATTGGCTGCCGCTTCTCGCCGGTGTGTGTGATTGAGTGTGTGTAAATGGAGTGTGTTGATTGTAAAGTGTCCTTGGGTTTGAGAAAGGTGCTATAAAAGTGTAACAATCATTAATTCAAATCCCTACGCCAGTGCACCCCTGGACCTACAACCTTTCTATAATGTAAAGTATTAATTACCAAAAGCTAAACTAAACAGATATGTTTTCAGCCAAGTCTTAAAGGTTGAGACTGTGACTGAGTCCCGAACATTGTCTGGGAGGTTATTCCAAAGATGAGGGGCCATATAAGAGAAGGCTCTTCCCCCTGCTGCTGAATTCTGAGAACTATCAAGAAGCCAACACCCTGTGACCTAAGTAAACGAGATGGTTCATAATAGGAAATAAGGTCTTGTAAATACTCAGGGGCAAGACCATGTAGGGCTTTATACGTCAATAAAAGAATTTT
>BRDA01005514.1:5851-20173 GCA_036984385.1 Crenuchus spilurus | reverse complement strand
ACTATTAGAGACGACTGACCTTTAGTCTGTTTATAGATAACAGTGTATCACACACTATCAGACACACATAATCAATACTATTAGAGACGACTGATTTTTGTCTGTTTATAGATAACAGTGTATCACACACTATCAGACACACATAATCTATACTATTAGAGACGACTGATCTTTAGTCCAAAAAATAAATGAAAGTCTATGTAAGGGCCCCACAATTCCCAGAAACAAAGAATATAGTGTGTGTGTGGTGTGTATATATACTGACGAGCATGTGCCAGGCTGAGAGCCCACAGACGCAGGTAAGATGCTGTGTTGGAGATGCAGCCCAGGCAGTATTCTATAGTGTGAATAGCCTGATGGAGGAATATATCCCCGAAATCAAACTGCAATCACAAAAAAAACCACACAAAAATAATTTTGTTCCTCACACTAGCTTTCAAAAGTTACTTTTTACAGCATTTATGGTTAGTTGTACTCATTGTAATGATACATTATGCTTTTACAAATGTAAACATTTTATGTCAAGATTTGAAAATGCACATTCAGTTAGAAAATCCTAAAGAATATAGTGAACGGTTATGGTGTTAATAATATTTTGTGGTTAGAGGATTGTGTCAGACCTCTTTTGGGCCACTGTCCCGGCCCGGGTGATCATCTAGGCCTTCTTCCTCATCGTGGGCAATAGAGGGGGACAGATCTTCCTCACTTAAACGCCGAACTCTCTCATAGCCCTGTATACAGAATAATAAATAACAAGAAGGTTCTGATGCCACAATAAACAATAACAACAACATTAATAATAATACAGCCAGACTGATATGTAAATCTTGTTGGCTGTTGCTAATTTTGATAATACTGATAATATGAACAGATCATTTTCACTTTACAAACTTCAATCATTTTAACCATTACTGACCAATTATTAGTTTTCAGCTGCCATCAGTTAAGCCTGTATTGCTGTAATATAGTTAAACACATTTCTCTAGTAGAATCCCATTGATGATGTGACCAAATGTCAGTAATTACCTGCATAAAGTGGTTATTGTTTATTGTTACCTGTTATTGTTTGCCCTGGTTATTGTACAATTCGGTTATCATCAACTTTTTTTCTGGGAAATTTTGTCCCTATTTTTGTTCTTTTTCGTCAGCATGCCCACATGACTCACCAAGGCATTTGTTGTTCATTCTAGATTTGTTTCCCATTGTTTCGCTGGCTTTTTTTCTTGGGCTATGTTCTTGTTGTTTCTGTGGCTTTGTTTCTCATTGTTTCTCTGGCTTTGTTTCTCATTATTTTTCTGGCTTTGTTTCTCATTGTTTCTCTGGGATTATTTCTCATTGTTTCTCTGGGATTATTTCTCATTATTTCTCTGGCTTTGTTTCTCATTGTTTCTCTGGCTTTGTTTCTCATTGTGTCTCTAGTTTTATTTCCTGTTGTTTCTCTGGCTTTGTTCTCATTGGTTCTTTGGCTTTGTTTCATATTGTTTCTCTGGCTTTGTTTCTCACTGTTTCTCTGACTTTGTTTCTAATTGTGTATCTAGCTTCATTTCCTGTTGTTTCTCTGGCTTTGTTCTCATTGGTTCTTTGGCTTTGTTTCTCGTTGTTTCTCTGGCTTTGTTTCTAATTGTGTATCTAGCTTCATTTCCTGTTGTTTCTCTGGCTTTGTTCTAATTTTTTCTTTGGCTTTGTTTCTCCTTGTTTCTCTGGCTTTGTTTCATGTTGTTTCTCTGGCTTTGTTTCGCGTTTTCTGGCTTTGTTTCTCGTTGTTTCTCTGGCTTTGTTTCTTGTTGTTTCCCTGGCTTTGTTTGTCATTGTGTCTCTAGCTTTGTTTCCCATTGTTTATTTGGCTTTGTTTCCTGTTGTTTCTCTGACTTTGTTCTCATTATTTCTCTGGCTTTATTTCTTGTTGTTTCTCTGGCTTTGTTCTCATTGTTTCTGTGGCTTTGTTTCTCGTTGTTTCTCTGGCTTTGTTTCTCTGGTTTTGTTTCTCATTGTTTCTGTGGCTTTGTTTCTCGTTGTTTCTCTGGCTTTGTTTCTTGTTGTTTCTCTGGTTTTGTTCTTGGTGTTTCTCTGGCTTTGTTTCTCATTGTTTCTCATTTATAACACTCAAAAACTAAAAGACGTCACACTAAAGCTGAAAATAGGTGCAAAAACAAATAGTGGCAGAGAACCTCAAGAACGGGTGTACAAAACTAAGGCTGCTGGTACCACACCAGCACACTCTAAAACAGAGCGTAAACCTGTAAGAGTGATGGTATATGTTCATTTAACCTTTTAATTAGTCTTTTGTATTTATGTCTCATTGTTTTTTTGTAAAAAAATATTTTGGAGTGTCTGGAACAGAATAATTGGATTTACATGATTTCTTATGGGGAAATATTGCTTCAGTTATCATTCGTTTTGGTTATCATCAGACACTTTAAAACAGATTAATGACCAAAACAGAAGTTCTAATGTATGACTGATTATATTTCACTGATTATTGACAAATTGTAAATATTGGCCAATATTATCAGCCAACCCATATATCAGTCAGGCCCTCTGTCAGACAGGTCAGATAATAGTTCAGGTTCTAAAGAAGTATTCTGTAATAGAGAACACACGTACACACACCCTGTGGACTCTGAGGCTCTTACTCCCATGATGGAGCCAGTAGACATAAAGCGGCTTCCCCAGCAAGAGAACAGGGACACACAGCAGAGCCACAACCATCAGGAACGCCTGGAGACCCACCTGTGACACACACACACACACACACAATATTCTAACCCTGTTACAGAGACATCAGAGTTAAATCAGCAGACACGTCCATATTGTGATTATGATATGCTTTGCATTACATTAAAACTGCATTAGTGAATCAATAATGTGACTTGGTTAAAGACTAGCCTGCGCTATTTTCATTAAATGTTTTATTTTTGTTGGACCATGTAAATCTTTTGATTTATCAAAGCAGAAATTGGTGAGGCTCCTAGTCAACAATAAAGAATTAGTGACTGGCCAACATGATTAATTTGTATATGTAGTAATAGTAATAGCATGGCAAAGGCCAATATAGTACAACCCTACAAATTTTATAGAGCTTTAGGACCCCATAATAGTATGTTTTAAAAAAGCTCCCTTCATTTGTTTATTTTAATTTTAATAAAAATACAATGAGTCAAACCTAATTATCCCTCTTGTCCTGTGTTTTGTTCATATTAAAGTGCCGAACCTATATTGCTTACATTTGCAATTGTGATCATATGTTCGCATTTTACTAAAATAAATAAAATTAACCTGAGCGCACACAAACACACACACACACACCTGTCCAGGATACAGTGGTCTGGTGGCACTGCCCTGCATGAGAAACATGCTGATGAAATGGATGAGGATGCTGGGGGCTGTTCTGGAATCCCGGACAGAGAAGGCCATCCATTTATAGAAGATCATAAACACCAGGTAGCCGAACAGGCAGAGCAAAAAGAGCATCTCGGGCAGAAACAGCAAGTACAGCTTAAACGTCTGCCTGAAATGTCTGCCAGCAGAAAAGAGCAGAAGATCAGAGCTGTGTTTGAGCACAGAACTGACCTCATAAAAAAAATAGACATTAACAGAACATTGTTAATTAATCTCTAGATTCTACAGTAACACTGATTAGTTACAAATCAATTCTACTTGAGCAGAATTGGTCTACTTTAAACTGCACATAAAAAAGTACTGAGAAAATTTTCCACCTGTACCCCAAAGATATTATTGAAATTCAGCAAAAACACATATAATTCTGTGAGATTTTCTCCTCTGTGATTTTATCCAAACTAAACATACCCAGGAATCCTTAAAGGGTCTACTTTTCAAATATATATATACAGCTTGAATCAAAATATATTGTTTAGATATTTGTGAGAGGAGCTTAATCAGCAGAGACACATTTTTCACTGCAAGTCAGAGCCCAGCGCTTTTTTCCTGCCCATTTGCGCAATCTGTCATTCATATGATGATGACATGATAATTCTGGACATTCCAGTAGAGCATTAGCAGCTGTGGAATGTGTGAAAACACATATTTTGTCTCTATAAACAAAGAGCCTGCACCTGAACAAAGATCTCTCAACATGAGTGTTCACACCTTTGTCATGAATATTCAATGAAGGGGTAGTGGCCAAGTGAAAACAGAGTGTCACCTCACATTAGTTAAGCTTTAGAAATAAAACCACATTCATACACACTCGAATGAGCACTGTGTAGCCAACACCTCTGTTTATTCAGTTCTGAGCTCAAAAGTCTTGGCTAAAAATGTTTAGAGTGTTTTTCACAATATATCAGCACATCTGAAAACAGGTTTTTGGAAAGTCTAAGTATAGATTTAATCAAAAAACAGATTTATGACACTCTTACTGTTCTGACACTGTTGTTGCTGAGTTTGTGCTGAACTAAAGCCTGTATAACACTTTGGAGAAAATTTTAGATTTAATTTTAGATGAGTGTAATTTCTCAAAACTCAGACTCCAGAGCAGGTGTAGGCAACTCCGGTCCTGGAGTGCCAGTGTTCAGCACAGTTTGGTGATATCACTGCTCTGACACTACAATTAGACATGCTAATTGCCCGCTGAGTTGAATCAGGTGTGTTTGATCAGGTAGATCATCAAACTGTGCAGGAAACCGGCACTCCAGGACTGGAATTGCCTACCCCTGCTCCAGAGTGTTAAAATTGCAGAAGTAACCTGTTTAAAAATTACTTTCACGTATTTGTTAGAACTGTTACTATGTCCTCATAATAGTACATGAGACAGATAATCTGTGAATAAATAGGCTCCTCCTTTGGCATCACCTACTGCCAAAACTGAATCAAAACAATCAATCAAAGCAAAAAGGAGTGTCTGACAAAGTGTCAATCAATGATTGTACACACACACTGTGGGCAGCGTCCCCTCCCTCTTACACTGCACACTGTCTCACTCAATCAAACTCAACAGACCATAGAGGGAGGGGCTTTAGAGACAGGGTGGAGAGGGAGGGGCTTTAGAGACAGGGTGGAGAGGGAGGGGCTTTAGAGACCGGGTGGAGAGGGAGGGGCTTTATAGACCGGGTGGAGAGGGAGGGGCTTTAGAGACAGGGTGGAGAAGGAGGGGCTTTAGAGACCAGGTGGAGAGGGAGGGGGAAGGACCATTGTTCAAACCGTTATGCCAAGCATTCTTGTCTCAGTCCTACAGACTGTAGCCTTCAGAAGGATCTGAAGTAATTAGCACTGAGCTACACTGTGTGCCCAAAAGTACTGAGATGCTTCTACAAATTAGTGAATTCAGCTACATTAAGGTCAGCCACTACTATAATCTCTATAGAAAAGCACTGACCAACAGAGTTAATGATGAAAAAGAAGACTATGTTTACTCACAGGTAGTTAAAGACACTGAGCATCACACCGAAGATCATGTGCACCACACCAATGATCACAGACATCTTCATCTTGTAGGAGTTCAGAAAGGCCAGCCGATTCACCGCCATGTTCCAGATCTACACATACAGGGAGATTCCATTTAATCCATTTAAATCTTATTTTGGAGTCATAGTTCTGTGCTTTTTCAGTAGAATGACTTTATAACACTTTGAGTGTTAAGAGTGTGTGTCACGTACTGGATCGATGCCCAGAGGGTAGGGTCCAGTGAAAACTCCCGAGACATTGGGATCAAGAGTGAGAAGAGCATTTGATTGTAAAGTTTCATTTCTACATGAAGTGAAAACAAAAACAAACAGAAAGTCAGTTCACTGTAACACACTGGTTCTGTGTAAAGCCAACCCTGTTTCTCCAGTATGAGGACATTACAATACAGTACCAAGAATGGATGCACAAAAAGAATCAGCTCAGATCAGAATAGTCTAATTTTAGGTTAAACACACTATACAATATACATTAAATATGCACAATACACTGGCAGCTGATGTATTATTTGCATATAAATGGAAATCTAGATTATTGTTATTGGTGTTGAAACTATGACTCATAAATACAACTTATATTTTGAATTCGAATTGTGTTCTATTTGTAGCTTATACAGTGCAAAATGTCCCTTCTTCTAGACACCATAACATGCTCTGTTGGTCATTCTCTATAATGGCCACTGATGGACATAATGAAAAAAGGAATTTTGCCTTTATAATAGTAATTGTTATGATGCTAATTATTTTACACTTGAACATACTGTCTCAACATACTGGACCCAAAGACACATCACATCAGATTTAAAATGACTATAAAAACTCAACCATCATTTTAAAGGTGTGAAATGTTAACACAGACTGTAAATGTGAACATATGATGGTAAACTGGAGATCAAATGAAGCTGATATATAAAAACTTGCATCCAAAAGCAGCTGTGAGCTTGTGTTTCTGTTCACTTGGGGGCAGTATTGACTACCTCTGCATTGTGTAGTTTCCACACCGGGTGTCTCACCCCTCCTGTCTCACTACTTTTACAGTGTATCACAAAAGTGAGTACACCCCTAACATTTCTGCAGGTATTTAAGTAAATCTTTTCATGGGACAACACTGACAAAATGACACTTTGACACAATGAAAAGTCGTCTGTGTGCAGCTTATATAACAGTGTACATTTATTCTTCCCTCAAAATAACTCAATATATAGCCATTAATGTCTAAACCACCGGCAACAAAAGTGAGTACACCCCTTAGTGAAAGTTCTTGAAGTGTCAATATTTTGTGTGGCCAGCATTATTTTCCAGAACTGCCTTAACTCTCCCGGGCATGGAGTTTACCAGAGCTTCACAGGTTGCCACTGGAATGCTTTTCCACTCCTCCATGACAACATCACGGAGCTTCGATATTCGAGACTTTGCACTTCTGCTTGAGGATGCGACAAAGATGTTCTATTGGGTTTAGGTCTGGAGACATGCTTGGCCATTCCATCACCTTTACCCTCAGCCTCTTAAATAAAGCAGTGGTCGTCTTATAGCACTTTTCCACCAACACGGAACCGGCACCGCTCTGGTTCACGAACCTAATTTTGAACCGTTTGGCACATTTCCACCAACAAAAATAGTGCCCCGAACCAGGTACGTTCGTTCGCAGCAGGAACCAAAAAATACTTGGTTTTTCAGTGCGAACCAAACGCGCCTGAGCACTCAACGCAAGAAGATGGTGACTCGTAGCGTACAGTGGTCCATTGAAGAAACTCAGTTTTTGTTATCTATTTCGTGTTCTCCGGAGTTTCAGGAGAAACTTGAGGGGAGGATTAGAAAGGAGAAACTCTACGGCGAGCTGGTGGAGAATTTAGCTCGGGCAGGTTTTGTTCGTTCAAGAGAGCAAGTGATAAAGAAGCTAAAAAAGGACTACATAGATTCTAAAAAGGAGCTATCGCTCCAAGATTTGACTTGTGAAGTGAAACAAACATTTGTACCAAGAGCACAAATGCTCACAAGTAGTCGATGCGCTCCGCCATCTTTGCTTATAATTCCGCTTTGTTGATGACGTACACTGTGACGTATCCTCGGTTCAACTAAAACTAGTGGAAATGGGGGCTGGTTCACTAAAAAGCACTGAGGTTCTGATAAGCCCGAATGGCACCAGTTCAAGAACCAGTTATTTTGGTGGAAAAGTGCTATTAGAGGTGTGTTTGGGGTCATTATCATGCTGGAACACTGCCCTGCGACCCAGTTTCTGGAGGGAGGGGATCATGCTGTGCTTCATTATTTCACAGTACATATTGGTGTTCATGTGTCCCTCAATGAAATGTAACTCCCCAACACCTGCTGCACTCATGCAGCCCCAGACCATGAAACCATCTGAACCAAACAAATTAGTCTTGGTCTCATCAGACCACAGGACATGGTTCCAGTACTCCATGTCCTTTGTTGACATGTCTTCAGCAAACTGTTTGCGGGCTTTCTTGTGTACAGACTTCAGAAGAGGCTTATTTCTGGGGTGACAGCCATGCAGACCAATTTGATGTAGTGTGCAGCATATGGTCTGAGCACTGACAGGCTGACCCCCCACCTCTTCAGTCTCTGCAGCAATGCTGACAGCACTCCTGAGTCTATCTTTCAAAGACAGCAATTGGATATGATGCTGAGCACATGCACTCAGCTTCTTTTGGACGACCAATGCGAGGTCTGTTCTGAGTGGACCCTGATCTTTTAAAACACCGGATGATCTTGGCCACTGTGCTGCAGCTCAGTTTCAGGGTGTTGGCAATCTTCTTGTAGCCTTAACCATCTTCATGTAGCGCAACAATTTGTCTTTTAAGATCCTCAGAGTTCTTTGCATTGAGGTGCCATGTTGGAACTTTCAGTGACCAGTATGAGAGAGTGTGAGAGCTGTACTACAAAATTGAACACACCTGCTCCCTATGCACACCTGAGACCTAGTAACACTAATGAGTCACATGACATTTTGGAAGGAAAATGACAAGCAGCGCTCAATTTGGACATTTAGGGGTGTAGTCTCTTAGGTGTGTACTCACTTTTGTTGCCAGTGGTTTAGACATTAATGGCTGTATATTGAGTTATTTTGAGGGAAGAATAAATGTACACTGTTATATAAGCTGCACACAGTCTACTTTTCATTGTGTCAAAGTATAATTTTGTCAGTGTTGTCCCATGAAAAGATATACTTACATATCTGCAGAAATGTGAGGGGTATACTCACATTTGTGATACACTGTACAGATGTGTAAATATGATTTTATATCACATGTACATGATCATATCTGTTTTTACTCCCTCTGTCACCATCAAACTATCACTAGTGTAGAGTTTAAAGACACATCTTTAGACAGAAGTTGATGATGATCATGTTTTTATGTGGTGATGTCTAGACTTGGACATTTGATTTGATGTTTTTGGTGTGACCAGTGACTTTTGAGGGGTTAAGATATTTAAATAAGAAACAGATTTTTGGCTTTATATAATGTATGACCTGTAAATGCCAGTTTGGCAATATAAAGATCAAATAATGTTATTTACACTGAAACTGGCTGGTGTAAAGAACTGGAAATTTGCTGATGTGTTTCATGTAATCAGGAAAAGTTCCGCCAAAAAGATCAGCTATCGACCAGTACATTATTTCAAGTAATTTGAAAACATTTCTATTGGACAATTTGAGATATTATTTGCATCTCTAAATGGAAAAAAAAAACTTACAGGACTTTGATATGACAGTGAAACATTTTGAATTATTGAAAAGCAAAAATCTTTTGAATGTTTAATTACTACCCAAGGCTCCACAACGTGAGAAGCAATGCTTTCTTGCCTGCTTAGATATCGTACGCATCTACTGAAATAGTTGAACAATTTATTGTGTTCTCCTGAAGCTAAACTGAGCAAAAATGTATCTTTTGAATACACGCTTCTTTTCATTACTTCTGCTTAATTCTTTTCCAGAAATTCTTTGGTTAAGTTTTGTCTGGAATTCTGTGTTGTGTGTCTCTTACGTCCACTGCTGTTCTGTGAACATGGCCTTGATATTCCAGCCTGACCCGAAGATGTTGAGGGATTTGGAGAAACAGTCATTGTAGATGAGTCCAGTGTACATGGAGAACAGGCCCATCATCAGGATGATATATCGCCCCTCAAGAAACATGCTCCATATCTAAAGACATAAGGCATTAAAGGTTACTCCTGTGAGCCACCACTCTAACTAAGCACCAAAAGATACTCACTCAAATGCTAACAGCACCCCCTTCTGGAGGCTTTTCAGTCTGCTAAATGTGAGTGAGGTGGTTAAACTTGTCACTACTCATGTAAGATTTTTGAACTCATAACTCTTCTGTTCTGATGAATAAGGTTTTTTTTATCAGTAGACACTAAAATCAGTTTGCTGCTCTGACCTCATTTCCTGAGTGTTTTCGTTTGTAGCTCTTCTCGGTCAGCACCATCCACAGAGCGAAGAGCGTCATGACCACACCATGTCCAAGGTCACCAAACATCACCGCAAAGAGGAAGGGAAAGGTGACAATGGTATACGGAGCTGTGGAAAGGTATCAGAGATTTACATTTTCACTTTATTATGAAAAGCAACACCAAATCAATTATACAAAACAAAAGAACAGCAGAAAACACAAACTTCATGATTTAAAGACAATACAGTTCTCCATAAAACTCTAAAATCAGAATTCTAAAAACACACTTTTTACACTACAATGTTTATATGATCTGTCATTCTGACAGACTGTCATACTCTACATGAATTGTAGGGGGGGGCGATATGACTTCTATTGTTTATATAAAAAGTGCTCTATAATGTTCTGTAATGTTCATATGATCCACACAGTCATTCTGACAGACTGTAATACTCTACAGGAAGTGTAGGGGGCAATATGACTGCTATTGTTTATATAAAAAGTGCTCTATAATGTTCTATAATGTTCATATGATCCACACAGTCATTCTGACAGACTGTAATACTCTACAGGAAATGTATGGGTGATATGACTTATATTGTTTATTTAAAAAGTGCTCTATAATGTTCATATGATCCACACAGAGCAGCATTATTCCCTGCATTTGTCAGCACTGACCTGGGCTGGCCTCCCTGTAGTCTCCGACTCCATATGCCTCCACAATGCTCTGGAACCCAGACGTAAACTTGTTGCTCCTTAAAAGAGTGGGCGGGGTGTCTTTACTGGGGATACGGTTCACGAAAGAGGGAACCGTGGCATCTCCTTTTCTCTATCAAGATGTAAGATTTCAATTAAATCACTTATAAACTACAGTCAGCACTACTATAATTAGTAATGTGTGTGTGTTTCACTGTAAGGATGGGTGGAGGTCAAATTGTTTGTGTGTATGAAAATGTTGAAAACTTCAGATGCAGAACTACAAATATTTTCTCACGTAATATACATGATTAGGAGATCATTCTGGTGTTTGGTGCAGAGGAACAATTGAACAGAGGCGTTTCCAAGTGTAAAACCTGAAAAACTCTGAGCTACTCACTGAGCCCTCCTCTAGTGCCCTCCGAAGGTTGGCCAGGTCATTGACGGGACACCACACCTCGGCTATGAGACATTTGTTGGTGACGTCAAAGCTGCAGAGGTTGAGGATATGATAAATGGCCTTCATTTTCTTCACCTGCAGCACCCACGAGTGTGCAGACTCAGAGGCTTTATGAAGAACCTGCTTCAGGTAGTCTTCAGTACGGTGCAGTACCTAACACACACAGACACACACACACACAGAGAGAGAGAGAGAGAGGTTATTGACAAATTATTTTTAGATGTTTACTTAAATTTACATTGAAATGCTCCTACTCTACACACTCACCCACCTACCTACCCATATCTCATTCAATGTGTTTCTTCTTATTTTCTTTCCTACATTGTAAATTAATACTGAAGTCATCCAGACTATGAAGGAACACATAAGGAATAATGTAGTAAACTTAAAAGTGTGAAACAAACCAAAATATGTTTTAGATTTTACTTCAAAGTAGACACTTCCGACACGAGTGACACACTTCCGCTTTCGGCACGCTCAGCTTGTTTACGTGCAGCTGTTTAGCAGAACTCTTACAAGTTTTTCCTTAGACACCTATATAAAGACTAATTCTTTATCTTTTTTACTCACATATCTTAGTTAATTGTACTTAGTGCTATTATCACTATATTAATAGGCTTGGGCGGTATAATGGTATTTTGTTATACCGCGGTATTTAAATATGGTGACGGTATCTAAAAGTTATGACGGTATTAGTCACTTGAGGAAATGTGGCACATTTCAAAAAGAAGTATTAAAACTGGGACTTAACATGTCAGCAAAACAGCGCCAATTTCACAGAAACAAATACACACACACACACACACACTTGATACTTTTATTTAAAAACTAAACAAGCAATTGTTTATTTCGGTCTCTGGTAAAGTCCTGTGTGTCTGTGTGTGTATGTGCGCACGCTGTGATATCCGCTCTGGTGATCATATTAAAGTTGGGTCGGGGGAGGTGTTTTTTTTTAGATTGATGGTAGAAAAGTATGTAGGGAATATTAAAATGATAACTTAAATAAACCATGTTAAACATAGATCATGTTCTTCTTGAGTGATTTACAAAGAAGACACGAAAGATGGCAGAAGGACTACAAAAGAAATATCTATAAATGAAAACTATTTAATCTGACAAATGCATCCATCAACAAATCGGTTGTGAGCTCACCACTGGAAGAGCGGATGCAACAAAATTTCTCCCTGCTGGGAGACAATTAGCGTCCTATTGATACACTAATTACATGACAAACTGTCCAGGGCAAAGTGAGGGAAGCCAGTTTCACCGAAAGACACTCAGAATACTATATTATATTTTAAAATCAAACGAAGAACACAGAGAAAATGTATTTATTTATTACTTTTAGATTGTTTTAGAGATTTATGTATGCATTGCCGTCTCCAGGGCAAAGTGAGGGAAATATTCTCAGAAACTCACAAAGACACAGAAACACTCCAAATGCTATATTATATTTTAAAATGAAACAAAACTCACAGAGAGAATGCATTTTAGATCGTTTTTTATGCATTGGCATCTTCAGGGCAAAGCCACGAAAATACTCGTCAGCAAAACACAGTGCCAGTTTCACAGAAAGACACACACACACAAACACACACACTTGATACTTTTATTTCAAAACTAAACAAGTAATTGTTTATTTCGGTCTCTGGTAAAGTTATTCTGTCTTATTTATACAACCGGCCTCTCCGTCTGCTTCTCTGTGTGTGAGAAGCACACCCTCGTTCTTCCCATTCGTTTTCACATAGAGACATGGCAACCGCCTTAGGTCCCATA
This sequence comes from Crenuchus spilurus, assembly GCA_036984385.1. Taxonomy (NCBI): domain Eukaryota; kingdom Metazoa; phylum Chordata; class Actinopteri; order Characiformes; family Crenuchidae; genus Crenuchus; species Crenuchus spilurus. The sequence goes on along the minus strand of BRDA01005514.1, from coordinate 7,409 downwards.
CCAACCGCCTTAGGTCTCATAGCAACAGCCTTGGGTGCCATAGCAACCGCCTTGGGGCCCATAGCAACCGCCTTGGGTCCCATAGCAACTGCCTTGGGTGCCATAGCAACCGCCTTGAGGCCCATAGCAACGGCCTCGTGATCCATAGCAACGGCCTTGGGGCCCCTAGCAACGGCCTTGGGTGCCATAGTAACGGCCTTGAGTGCCATAGCAACCGCCTTGGGTCCCATAGCAACCGCATTGCGGCCCATAGCAACGGCCTTGAGGACCATAGCAACGGCCTTGGGTGCCATAGCAATGGCCTTGAGTGCCATAGCAACAGCCTTGGGTGCCATAGCAACCGCCTTGGGAGCCATAGCAACCGCCTTGGGAGCCATAGCAACCGCCTTGGGTGCCCTAGCAACCGCTTTGGGTACCATAGCAACCGCCTTGAGTACCATAGCAACCGCCTTGGGTGACATAGCAACCGCTTTGGGTACCATAGCAACCGCCTTGAGTGCCAGAGCAACCGCCTTGCGGCCCATAGCAACGGCCTTGAGATCCATAGCAACGGCCTTGGGACCCATAGCAACGGCCTTGAGGCACATAGCAACGGCCTTGGGACCCATAGCAACGGCCTTGCGTGCCATAGCAATGGCCCAGAGTGCCATAGCAACGGCCTTGAGTGCCATAGCAACGGCCTTGGGTCCCATAGCAACCGCATTGGGTCCCATAGCAACTGCCTTGGGTGCCATAGCAACCACCTTGGGAACCATAGCAACCGCCTTGTGAGCCATACCAACCGCCTTGGGTGCCATAGCAACCGCCTTGGGGACCATAGCAACCGCTTTGGGTGCCATAGCAACTGCTTTGCGGCCCATAGCAACCGCCTTGAGGGCCATAGCAATGGCCTTGAGAGCCATAGCAACGACCTTGGGGCCCCTAGCAACGGCCTTGGGAACCATAGCAACGGCCTTGGGTGCCATAGCAACGGCCTTGGGTACGATAGCAACGACCTTGGGTGCCATAGCAACGGCCTTGGGTACCATAGCAACCGCCTTGGGGTCAATAGCAACCACCTTGGGTGCCATAGCAACCGCTTTGGGTGCCATAGCAACCGCCTTGAGTTCCATAGCAACGGCCTTGAGGTCCATAGCAATGGCCTTGAGGGCCATAGCAACGGCCTTGGGACCCATAGCAACGGCCTTGGGTGCCATAGCAACGGCCTTGGGTACCATAGCAACCGCATTGGGTGCCATAGCAACCGCCTTGGGTGCCATAGCAACCGCCTTGGGACCATAGCAACCGCCTTGGGAGCCATAGCAACCGCCTTGGGTGCCATAGCAACCGCCTTGGGGCCCATAGCAACCGATTTGGGTGTCATAGCAACTGCTTTGCGGCCCATAGCAACCGCCTTGAGGGCCATAGCAACGACCTTGGGGCCCCTAGCAACGGCCTTGGGACCCATAGCAACGGGGGTTCCGGCAACGATACCGTGGGTTCCGGCAACGATACCCAGGGTTCCGGCAACGATCCCCGGGGTTCCAGCAACGATACCGGGAGTTCCGCCAACGATACA
>BRDA01005513.1:47322-97480 GCA_036984385.1 Crenuchus spilurus | reverse complement strand
TGCAAAATCTGCACACAAACACAGAGAACACAGTGCTTCACATCTGGTCCTCTACATCAGTCAGTTTTACATTTACAGTTTCACAAATTTCCCTCTGGGATTAATAAAGTGGTCTATCCATCTATCTATCTATATTTACTACTTCTATACCGACATTTAATAAATTAATATCGTTTAATTCCATTAAGGGAATTACACATTTATTCACATTATGAGTGCAGCTGTGGTCATGTGTAGGGATCCAGTCTTGTGACCGAATAGCTGCTGGTTTGATCCTCGACAGGACATGACTGAAGTGCTCTTGAGCAAGGCACCTAACTTCCAACTGCTCCCCAGGAACTGTAGATAGGGGCTGTCCATCGTTTGGGCCCATCGTGTGCTCACTAGTGTGCAGGTGTGTTTCAATGCACTGATGGGTTAAATGTGGAGTTCATATTCCTCTGTATGCAAGCATATTAGTCAATGATTGTTCACCTTCACTTTCTATGCATCCAAAAATATATTTTTTTACCCAACTTTCCACTTACAGATGTTGCTGTTCATCAATAACATTTCTTTCAAACCACAATCAAATCTTACTTAAGGTCTCACAGATTAGTTGATGTTGTTTAAGACATATTAGGGCTTCTTGTGAGCTTTAAAAAATTAACAAAAACTTGTGTAGCTGAATGCTGCTACTGCCATCTTCCAGAACCTGCTCTAGAATCAGCATCTTAAAACCGCTGATCTATAATCAGTTTTAAAGTTGATGAGCATTAAAAAAAGCAATGAATTCTCATCCAATGTCAATCTTCTATCACCTCTGCTGCTGTCCAAAGAGGATGCGGAAAGTGGTGAGTTTTTTATTCAATTTTATAGTTCAGAGTGTGTCCTAAACCAAAAACTAGTCTGTGATACCTCAATTAAGACCTGGATTTTCATTTGAGAGAAGTTTTAGTTATGTACTGTTCTAATAACAACTGAGCTATTTAGGTGCCTACTGAGTTGTAATGTTTGTTAGCAGCATTAGCCACACTACCCCAGTTCTAAACTACAGGCGCAAAATTTAGACTCCAAGCATGTCTTGTCTGATCCGAGTTAAAAATGATCTGCACTCTGGCTGTAGAATTTATCTTAATTTCATTAAGACAAATACATTACTTTTTGACAATTTCCTGCTTTTAATACACTTTGTCCATCCATCACCAGCTTTCCTATTCCCTCTTTAAAAACATTTTGGCTGAGCTGTGAACTATGAATGCATGGCTGTCTTCAACTCTTTATCAAAGGTGAATCTCCATCTTCTTATGGCTTCTTTCAGGAAACAGAAAACTGTCAGTATCAAACTTTCAGTTGATGTTTTACTTTTGAACTTTTTCTTGTTGGGCAATTGAGGATGTTTTCAATCCATATTCTGCTGTTTACTCTCAGGCTCATAGTGATGAATCCATGCCACATCACCAGTAATGATTCCTTTTAAGAAACTTTCACAGTCTTGCTCCACATTTTGTTTTCAGATGTCCAAACACATCTGTAATGAATCACTGCCCGCTGTTCTTCATTTGTGCAAATCATAAGTAGGGCGGCCATTTTTGTTGCACAGCAGTCATAAATGAATTGACGTAACACATTCAAACCTGCACAGCAGTGACTATGACCAACAGAAGTTTTAATATATATTATGTGTGGATTTGTTTTTATCCCTTCTGAGGTCATTAGGAAATTGTGTGAATGTTTTTTAGATGTGCCAGTCCTATAAAGCAATATAATTGGTTTATTTGGTCTTCCTGTACACCTGTTTCTACTCATCAGGTGACTGGCAACCCCTTGTTCAGTTCAGTAAGGAATGCTGGACACTACATTGTTCCTGTATGAGGTTTAATGCACTGGGATTGAGATGCAGTAATCCAACAAAGTTATTCTAGCTATAAAGGTATATTTTTCTAATATTTTCAATATTATTATGCATACAGCATGCAAGAGGTGAGTGTAACCGTGACATTGTGCAGCACATTTACTGCTAAAGTCAATGTAGTTTAAGAGTAAACAGTGTAGTTTAGAGCTAACGTCAGTCCAAGGTAAGACTTTCTAATAGCCACAGAGGTCATGGACATTTCTACTGTCCTCCAACTTAAGTTAGCCTGTTTTACAGCTTAATTTCTTTTTGTAAAGAGGAGTCATATCTGTCCTTTCACTATTAACTGCAGCATTTTAATGAACACAACCGACAGTAAAACACCAGACAGGCTGTGCGTCTTATCTACGACTAAGTCATGCACAAAAACACAAATGAGCTGATGTGTTTCCATAAAATAAAGGCTTAAGTAGCTACCTTCCTAAAAATCAGCATTTTTGTAGTTTGTTCACAGCGAAGACTCCGTCTGCGTCTCCTTCGTGAGCTCTTTGCCCTACAAAAGCTCAGCACTCAGAGCCAATCACAGACGACTATTTGTATCACGTGCTCGTGTGCTGGCGCGTCACTTATTTTGGCCTCAAGTCGTGCGTATTACGTGCTCCTGTCTAACCACGCCTACAACGACCTTAGCCCTACTTCCTCTCTCCGTGTCTTGGTCTACATCTGTACGGATACATGATGCACACATTATTTACACTCAGCCATAACATTAAACACAAAACACAATATTAGATCATTGTATTCACTCTATGGTTGGTCCACCTTGTAGAAATGTAGAGTCAGAGACAGTAGCTCCTCTGCTGCTGTTTGTGATGGTCACAACAGTGTTGGCTGGATAGTTTTGATTGACGCACTATTTTTAGTGGGAATTAGGTGTTTAAAAATATCAGAAGCTCAGTTGTGTACCAGTGCAGTACATATTAACACACCACTACCACATCAGAGTCACTGCAGTGCTGAGTATGATCCACCACCCAAATAACACCTGCTCTGTTGGGGTCCTGATCATTGAAGAACAGGGTGAAAAGAGGCTAACAACATATACAGAGAAACAGATGGACTACAATCTGTAATTGTAGAACTACAAAGTGCACCTGTATGGTCATGGAACTGATAACATTCAGAATGAGTGTAGATGCAAGGAGGTTAATGTTATGGCTAATGTATGTTATTATGTGTTATAAGTGATAGAAAGTTCTTTGATAACATGAGGAAACAAATGCATTGTTGTTGCCTGTGTTTTATTTGAATGAAGGCAAATGTCTCCTTCAAACCTGACTTTATGATGACTGATACTGCTGCTGGTTTTAAGCACAGAGCCTATATAAGTCACTGATTTACCATACATCATCAAGTCTTCTTACTGCAGAGACAGTACTGACCTCCTGATGTCTGAACTATGCCCAATCACATACACTAAACAAAAATATAAACACAACGCTTTTGTTTTTGCTCCCATTTTTCATAAGCTGAACTCAAAGATTTAAGAGTTTGTACACAAAAATCCTTTTTCTCTCAAATATTGATCACAAATTTGTCTAAATGTATTTTAGTGAGCACTTCTCCTTTGCCAAGATAATCCATCCACCTCACAGGTGTGGCATATCAAGATGCCGATTAGATCAATGTGTCAAAAGTAATCCCATTCATTACTCAGGTAGAAGTATAGATATTAAGGTTTAAAAAGACTTTTATAGAAGTTAAAGTATTAACTTAAGCTTTTTACTCAAGTAAAAGTACAAAACTACTTAAAATATAAAAGTAAAAGTAATGTAAGGAAAACAAATGCCAAAACTTAGGCTGTGCCACAGGGGCACATAGTGCACTACCCCACCCGCACCCCCAAAATATTTTTTTTCTAAAAGCCGTAATTACTATAATGTTATTTTGGGATGTACTGGCTACCTGCTTCAGCTGAAAATAGATAGAGATAGATTGTACTTTATTGATCCCTTTAGGAGGTTCCTTCAAGGAAGTTAAGATAAATTAATACATTTGAGTAATTTCAAATATAATAGCATCCATATTTAGTACTGAGCTTACTGGAGTGTGATGAGACATGTGACATGCAGGTGCGATGGATCGCTTACCAATAAAGTATCAGAATGGTATATGTTTATACTTATCATCCATCCACAATCACATTCACTCTTTCTGGATGGTGCAGTTTATCTGTATAGGATGTTTTTTGAATGATGACAAACCGAAATGAAATACGTAGAAATAACGAGGCTGTTTTTCAAATGTAAGGAGTAGAAAGTACTGATAACTGCATGAAAATGTAAGTAAGTAGAAGTAAAAAAAAAACATCCGAAAAGAATCACTCCAGTAAAGTACAGATAACCAAAATTTCTACTTAAGTATAGTAATGAAGTATTTGTACTTTGTTACTTGACACCTCTGGATTAGATACAGTACTATGATTACTGCACAGGTAAATCAATAAAAGACCTCTCTAAAATATGCAGTTTTTTCACACAGCACAATGCCACAGGTGTTGCAAGTTTTGAGGGAGCATGCAATTATCATGCTGACTGCAGGAATGTCCACCAGAGCTGGAAAATGGAAGCAAAAACAAAAGTGTTACGTTTATATTTTTGTTCAGTGTATCATCATATTTAAGTGAAAGTGAAAGTGTTGCCCAAATCCGTGCTGATATGTATGATGTAGAGGAATATAACCTACGCATTTAACACATCCATGAAGTGAAACAAACATACACACACTAGTAAACACACACACTAGCAGGCAGTGAGCACACTTGCACGAGAGTAATGGGTAGTCATATCCACAGTGCCCAGGGAGCAGTTAGGGGTTAGGCACTTCAGTCATGCTCTGTTGGTTTAGGGGATGAAATGGTGACTTTCTAGCCACAAGCCTGGTTCCATAAACACAAGCTCACTATCTGTCTGTCTGTCCGTCCGTCCGTCCATCCGTCCATCTATCTATCTATCTATCTATCTATCTATCTATCTATCTATCTATCTATCTATCTATCTATTTATCTGTCTGTCTATCTTTGTCTGTCAGTCAGTCATATCTGAAAGAAAATGACTACAGTACAGTAAAGACATACAGGGGTTGGACAATGAAACTGAAACAGCTGTCATGTTAGTGTGGGAGGTTTCATGACTAAACTGGACCAGTCTGGTGGCCAATCTTCATTAATTGCACATTGCACCAGTAAGAGCAGAGTGTGAAGGTTCAGTTAGCAGGTAAGAGCACAGTTTTGCTCAAAATATTGCAATGCACACAACATTATGGTGACATACCAGAGTTCAAAAGAGGACAAATTGTTGGTGCACGTCTTGCTGGCGCATCTGTGACCAAGACAGCAAGTCTTTGTGATGTATCAAGAGCCACGGTATCCAGGGTAATGTCAGCATACCACCAAGAAGGACGAACCACATCCAACAGGATTAACTGTGGACACAAGAGAAGAAGCTGTCTGAAAGGGATGTTCGGGTGCTGACCACTGTGCAGGACTTGTATATGTCATTCCCAAGACAAATTGATGCTGTATTGGCCGCAAAAGGAGGCCCTACACCTGCTAATAAATTATTGTGGTCTAAAACCAGGTGTTTCAGTTTTCAGTCCAACTCGTGTATTAGATGTGTATTACAGATGTATCGTATCACAGGATCCTGTTAAAGGTTAATAATATTAAGTTCCAGATTTTTTTTTGATTGAGTGTTTTTGTAAGAAATTGAAAAAAAATATGTTCCATCCATATTTTGTATACTAACATTGAACAATATACATTATTTAATTTTCATAAGTGGGTTTGGGTTGCATTATGAAGTCTTTTCCCTGACAATCTGCAACAAGTAGTAGTACAAATAGAGCCTATAATGCTTTAATGCATTTTACTATGAAGAGAGATCAGATTTTACAAACTACTCGCCACTTCACTGTATGTAAACAGAATAGTTGTACAATCAAACACATACAGTAGATTCAAATTAACCGTTTTGTTGATCTTCTGTTTTTTTGTTTTTGATCATACATATCGTTTCTAAAGTTTTAATTGCTGTATTATTTGTTCTATTATTTTTTATAATGTATTATTGTATATATTACATACATATTCTAGAAATGTTCTTGTCAGGTCATGGCATAATAAATGACACTGGTATGAAAATGTTATGTGTTGAATTCTGACTTTCATGAGCTGATGTTAGCGAGTCGATCATTACAGCAGGGAGGACAAGTGGCCCTCAACTGACCTCAATGTAATAATTATTTACAAACTATTCATACGCGTGTAATTAAATGTATGAATGTCGCTGTCAATGTACCTGCTGTAACAGAAAAGACCAGCAGAGAGCGCGCATTTAAATCACACGCTCTTCTGCGCCCTCTACTGGTCGCTGCGACTAAAGCAAACTCAGCTCCAATAAAGGGAAGTTAGGGTCAGTTCACCGAACCGATTCTTCTGCACTGTACGTAAGGAATCGAACGAAAGAAGCAATGACTCATTTTCACGTTTGAGTGGGTGAGGCCACAATGATTAGTCAACTTTACTGTTAAATCCTAAAAGGGTAGTGAAATAAAATGTATTCAGGTTCATCCAAGTTTACTCTTTCCATATACAAGAATTTTTTTGTAAAAACACAAACAACAAGGAAAATATAATAAAATATAGGTGGAGAAAATGAAAACTAGGTAGTTCTTTGATGTCAGATAGGTTCCTTAACTATAGATACTAAGTTTGCTCCTTGGTGGCATTTTATGTTACAATTTTAAATATTATTATTTAAGTATTAGTTAAAGTTACGCCCTTCAGCAAACAACACTGATAAACATACAAACATTCTGATCTAATCTAAGGGCGAACCTGGCCTTAAAGGGGAATTGCCTGATTTCTCATTTGAGGATATTTTACAGGTCTGTGTACATTAATTGATTTATCACCATCATCTGTGTGAAAAATATTGTTTTAAAAAACAAATGTTGAAAAACAAATAACAGAAAAGCTTTAGTTGTCGGTTGGGAGCGCCAATAAGTGCCCATTTCTCCCTCAGACTGTCTGAACAATTTATATTTTTGATTTTTCTAATCATTTAAAAGAGCATACATATAATTATAAAATTCTAAATAATAAGTAGAACAATTATTTTGTCAGGAAACTGCGTTCTTTATCATTTAAGTTACATAAAACAAATAAATTGATTCAGTTGAATGTGTGAATCGGTTCTATTAAACGACTCGGTTAAAAAGAGCCGACTGGTGCACGCGAGTGGACTCGTTAGCCAGTCTGACAGATGCTAGCTTGCGAGCTAAGTGCTATCGAGAATGATCTGGTGCGGTGTAACACAGTAAAGCCTTTTTGTGTTGTTTTGTTGTCCGTGTCCACAGCAGAAGACTCAATAGTGACCCGTGAAGAGGGGAAGGAGGAAAAGGGTAACGTCGTTAGTCATTTTGATGGTTTTCTGAGTGCTAAGCAACTCCTTGTTGACATAATTGAGCTGCTAGCTGTACTTTGTGAAGCCCGAGTGAGAGAGACATGTCTCCGGGAGAAAACCCTCACCTTCTCCTGGGCCGAATACGCTTTTTGAACAGGTGTATTGAGTGTTTCAGGAAAAGCGAGTGTCTGCCGGAAAGTTTGTGCTACGTGCCCAGAGAGGTGTGCTATAAAATCTGTAAAGACTCGTCCGGTAACTCCGGCTCCTCCTCTTCATCGTCTTCATCTGGAAACTCTGGAGGGAAGACCCTGGTTCCAGTCTGGGACCACCCGAACCAGCCACCCAACAAGAAGACCTCCAAATGTACCATCGAACCCAAAAAAGGGACCTGTATACGGACATCAGGGGAAGAATACTACAACAGCCACGGCCTGTGGGTCAAGATCAACAAGGTAGCACCACATCATGGTCACTTTTTTCTTTAGCCAGTGCTTTACATCACTTTTCACTGACCAGTCCTGACATCTGTGGTCAGTGATCTACACAGCAATGCTGTATTTAGACACGTGCAACTTATTCGCACATGACGTCACAACACTTGATGTCATTTTTGTTCATCTTTGTTAAGTTTCATATACTGATCAATAATATAACAAACACCACAATAGTTTATCAAACAGTACTGAAACCTAAGATTTATAGAATCACAAAGAATGAAATAGCTATTACCTGTCCGTCTAAATCAATTAACAAATCAATCAATTAATCAGTGTCTAATATTTCCCTTTCTGATAATGTTGTACCACTATTATAACACTATTTCACTTATAATGTGATATTTTTTATTGTAATTTCACTGATGAAAAAGAAAAGAATAGTGCATTAGCAAAATGATCTATTAATACAGTGAGACCATTTTGCTTAATGTAAATACTGAAACAAGGGAAATATGTCTGTTAAATAATCTTTTTTTACAGCATTCTAAAATAAGAAATATTAGACATTAGACTAGATCTAAGATAGTTTCACTTGCTGTCATTTTTAGCAATGTACAAGAAAAGAAAAGTCAATAGTGAGTTGTAAAAACAACGTATAAAATGAAGATATATTGGGGTTTATGAACTCTGTTCAGTTACATCACTTTTGCAGCCGTCTTCACTAAGCTCATAATGTTGTCAGTACATTATTAGAAAAGTTTCTTCATCATGGTATGTTAGTATATGGTTCCAAAACAGAATCTTTTGAAATCTTATGTAATCATATTAAGTATGGTTTCCAGATCAAAGACTAACTTTGTGCTTGTCCATAATCTTATATCAAAGTGGTCATTTTTTGTCTCTCTTTAAGGAAGTAAAAATGCCCACTTCCCATTCTCACTCACTTTAAAGGCATTTCCTAGAACTACATGTCTGAAACCTGCATTTCCAAGTGTACATTGGCCAATCAGATCACACATGATAAATGGATTCATATGTGCTTCATTTATCCAACAAAGACAGAGGAAGAGTTCACTAAACTGTGTTCTTTACACTCAGGAATGAATCATGGTCTTGCAAGGTACCTGGACACAAAAAAAATCTCTGGCTTTGTTTCTCATTAACTAAAACATGTAACACTAAAGCTACAGCGCGCAGCACAGGCGTGGAAACAAATAGCGTCCAAGAACGGGTATACAAAGCAAAGGCTGCCAACTGGACCACACCAGTCTTTTGTATTTATTTCTCATTATTTTCTGTATGTAAAATTATAGTTATTTTCTATTTACTTTTTGTTAATATTTTGGAGTGTCTGGAACAGATTTTTCTATGGGAAATATTGCTTCAGTTATCGTTTGTTTCTGTTATCATTGGATTATTGGTGAAATCCGAGGTTCTGCTGTAACAAAATATTATAAAGTAAGAATATTTTTGATTTTTTTTTCTAAAAGATCTGTTATGAAGCTTACATATAATCATAATTTAAGTTTACATAACAATTTTACAATCTCTCTTTATTCCTTATAATTAAACAGAATGTTTTTGTTACTGTACCTTTAAGACTGACTTATGTGAACTTTGTTTATGACTGGCTGCCCTGTATTGTGCCTCAGCATTGAAGGCTGTATAACTTTAGTGTGAGTGGGTGGAGCTAAACTGGTACAGGATGAATAGATGGGTAGATGTAAATACAATGATTTCTGTAACATCATGACAGCAATGAATTTGAAATGGGCAGTTTTGCTGCTTAGTTTTCAGACATGCACTGAAGAGTGAATGATATGTCTGGAAACTTGAACCATGCCTACATACTATATTAATTTAAATAAAAAATGTGGAATTATTTTTTTCATGAAATAGTCCCTTTAATTAATAACTGCAAATGTTTAATTAATGTTTTGCAGTGGATTGTCCAAAGTTTTGAGTCATTTTGAGCTTCTGAAGTTAGCAGAGATACCTGGATGTTGTAGGCCCATAGGCGCTGACTCCACTGACCCAGTCATTAATTAATTCCTGCTCATGCTTCTTGTAACTATCATTTGGTGTTCTATAATTCATATTTCTTTATTTATTTTGTTTTATCTACTATACTGATACTACATTTGTTGTCAGCATTTTTTACATTATGACCACCTTGTTCACTACTCTACTGTTTGTTTTTTGTCATGTTACTCAGGAGCAATTGGAGGAATATCGGATTGGAGTAGAGCTGGATGAAGGTTGGATTCTGGCCTGTAAACACGCAGAAGGAGGAGACAGGCTCGTTCCTGTTGAAGCTCCTGACACAGCCAGCAGGCAACAGCAGCTTTTCGGCTATGACCACAAACCATTTAACAGGTCTGTTACTGTTCCAGCTGTAAACAGCAAAAAATAATAATATTCCTGCAAGCGAAAATGTCTTAAATCTGGACAATAGATTAAATATTTATCTTTATTCAGATATTTAAATATCTACGTAGCATTGCATAAAAAATATGCTTAAAACTAATTTTAATCTGTCAATGGAGTAAGGCACTTTGATTAGAAAAAGTGACTTGAAATGAGTAAAAACACATCTACACATACGCTGAATAATTTTATAATAATCCTACAGCAATCTTGTGATGAGAAATATTGGATATGTTAAATATAAATACATTTTAATATGAATATGTAAGACATGTATGCACATGTGTCTCGTGTCTGCCCCACTTAAACTGTCAGAGTATAGTACATATTCAAATAAGATGCAGACCATATAAATGCATGCTTAATGGTCTGACATGGTTCTTATTGTCCAGTTTTGTATCTTAAATATTCACTACATTCACTTTTGACAGGAAAAGGAACAGATTTATATGTATACAGTTATGTACTCACTGGTGGTCCAGTGTTTTGTTTTGTTTTAGATGGGATGTGATAACATCACTGTTTTGCTAAATGTGGATCTGACAATTCATTATATTCATGTGTTTCAGCTTCTGAAACAACTGGTTTAGCTTAAAACAGCTGTAATTGTGTACTTCCAACTGTACCTGTGATAACTGTAACTGTGTAAGTGAACTAAGAGTTTCAGATAAGCAGCCAGGACTATGTTCAAGAAGAAATAGGTACTGATTGATAGTGCTGTAGCAGTTATTGTGTAATTGTATTCAGTAAATGAGCTTTGGAGATGTACCGTAACTTTAGCTGTAACTCTCTGTCAACAGTCTACAATGTAAAATCTTCAGAGAACTGATGAGATTGACTGATAATTGTTTTCAGGTGGGAACAGGTGGTGGATGCAGAAAGCTGCTTACACCTCGGTGGCCAGCCCAAAGTAGCAGAACGTGATGAAGCTGCAGTGCAGAAACTCAGGTAAATGAAGCCGGATACAAGACATCATAATAGGACATTTTGTATGTGTTGACAAAAAGATAATTTTGATCAATATCAGTCATTTTTTAATTTTGCTCCTAGTGGTCCACTTCACTCACTTGAAACTTAGGTTTCATGACAATTCTGTGGGTTTATATACTATAATATGATGTTTGTTTATGTACCTAATTCATTTTCCTACTTCTCTTTATACTCAAAACTTAATGTTAACCAACTTTTAAAACAGCAAGGAACTTTTTAATATTTATCAAGATTTTTCATTGAGGAAGGATGTAAATGATTATATATGAATATTTCTCTATTTTTACATAGTTGAGTATTTGTATTAGATATGTACGTGCATGCAGCATTGAACCACAGAAATGCTGAAGCACAATCCACTGATATTGCGTCTCATTGCCACCTGTACTTTTGTTTATTCATAACCACATAAACTATTAGGAGTAAAATTTAAATTGGGACAGTCCGTATCTGTTGGGGGAGAGGCTTCTTTTATTTTTCTTAGAGAACTTGAGTATGTCTCAATTTTGAGATGAACCAAAACACTAACAGTAAATACAACTAGACATTAATTAGCATCTTGTTGACAATATAAATACTCTTAGAAGAAGTGTCTTCACAAGTATTTCATAAAACTGTGTGTGTTCTTTTTGCTGTGTTTCAGATATGTTCCCCCCACATGGACATTTGAGTGTGATGAGGACCTTGTTCACTACTTTTACGATCACGTTGGAAAAGAGGATGAAAACCTGGGTAGTGTAAAGCAGTGCGTGAGCAGCATTGATGTCTCTTCCTGCTCAGTAAGTAAAGGCCAGTACAGAGCTGTATTTTACTTTTGCTGTATGATTGGGGCTATTTGACAGGAATAAAATCTATATTGTTACCAACATTCTGTAAAATTTGAGCCTATATTTAAAATGTGTTGAATCTACGTTTGCACATTGCAGCTGAATCTGTACATTGAAGCTTAGTTTGTCTTCTGAAGTTGAATCTGTATGTTGAAGTCAGACTTGTAAGTGGAAGTTGAGTGTACATAGACATTGGATTTGTTGAAGTTGAATCATCATATTAATGTCTGTACGTTGATTCTTTTGAAGTCAGGTCTGTATACTGAAGTCATGCTTATAAGTTGAAGCTGAATCTTAATATAAAAATTGGGAGTTGTTGAATCTGAGTTTGTGAATGCTTATGAGTTGATACTGAGTGCTGAGCTATGAATGTAGAAATTAGAGTTGGTTAAAGTTAGTATATTTAAAAAGAGTCTGTATGTGGAAGCAGAGTCCATTCGCTGAAGTGGAGTTTCCGTTGCCGCTGAGTCTGTATATTGAAATTGTATGTTAGTAAATGCGTTTTTGTGAAGGAGGACCCAAGTGGTGGAGCTGGCTGTCTGACCGATGGAGACACAGAGACGTACTGGGAGAGTGATGGCATGCAGGGACAGCACTGGATCCGTCTGCACATGAAGAGAGGCACTGTGGTCAAGTATGAACAGCTCCATTTTTACTGCTATAAGAGTATACTTTGATGAAAAAACAGTTTTACTAAATTCCCAATTCTTAGTTTTCCTAAAATGTAGCCAATCCGCCAAGACATGTACATATAAAGATGACTGAAGCTGATTTTAAATATACAAATAAAAACAATATATCATACAGTTTCAGAAACCACATAATCCATCTATTTCATATGACTAAACAACTCTAATGCTGGCTAATTATTAAGTCTGTTATAATATTGCGTAATTACTAACCAGCCAATTGGTAGGACATGAGCTTCCGTTACTTTAGCTAAATTAGCCTTATGGCTCTACAGAAGCAAAACAGATACCAAACTTCAAATAGGAAAGTTTGAAACAGTAAGTCTTCGTAAGCACCCATTAGGAAGAATAAATGTTTAATATTAACTAATAATGTTAGTAATAGTCTTAATTTAATGTTAACAATATGTTTTTGTATGTATTTTCATTTAATCCTTCTTTAGTAAACTGATATTGACTGTGGATTCAACGGATGACACATACATGCCTAAGAGAGTGACTGTGTTTGGTGGGGAGGGAGATAACCTTAAAAAATACAGTGACATCACCATCGATGAGTAAGTAATTCAGAAAGTCATACAGCAAAAGATGATATAGTAAGTGAAACCATCTAAGCAATTTAAATATCTAATATAACTTTAATGTTTTAAAGAGAGCAGGGGAAACTCTCAGGGGAGTTTGCCCCGTCTTATGAAAAACCGGTACTAAAGGCCACCAGGTTGGACTTCAAGTGCAGATAGAATATGCGGCAAAAAATGGGCAATAGGGAAAACAAGAACACAAACAAAAAATGCCTCAACCAGGGTTTGAACTGGTGCCGCGGGATAGAGAAAGTACAGTGCAAAGCATACTACCACTGTGCCACTGGAGTTGAGGAATGTGGTATCGCCTTAAACAGGACTTAAACTGGAGAAAAATATTCACCAATCAACAGGTGAAAGGTGCCTAAAAAACAACAGAGCTAGAGTATGTTAGGAACAAGGGGCGACCAAACTGGCACCAGGGAGGCTGGGATTAAGGTCTCCCTTAAAAAGTTATCAGTACCAGCAGAAGTCTGACCTGTGTAGGCATAGTCAGTGATGTCAGTCTGATAGATGACTCTGAGCCCTTTTGAAAGCCATGTCGCAGCTGGGTGGAATATCAGCTCTTGACTGGCACTAGCACATCAGGCAGACGTAGCCTACCTTCAAAGGTGAACAAACAAATAGAAAGAGCAGCCTCTTTACATTGTTCAACTAGTCTCAGCTGCATGCAATCACAGCTGATGTCTGGCACTAGCGAACTGGAGCAAAGGAGCACATCCCAGGGGTATTCCTTTCAGATTTTAGATGGTTTCATGCACCACAAAACCATTTTATAGTGTATTTCACAGTGTAACTTGTTTTAAGTTTCTCAGGATTTAACATTTTTAAATGCACTCTTGCAGTTCAACACTGATTTACATTACGTGTTCTGTGTTATTCATTGACAGTAATCTGATTGGTGATGTGTGCGTGCTGGAGGATATGGCGATATACTTGCCGATCATAGAGATCAGGATTGAGGAGTGTAGAGGTAAGATTTAATTCAGCACCAGGGTGCTGCAACTACAAATACAGAAACACTAGAGATATGATGATCCTTGGGTTTTGTGTTAATCAGGTCTTTCATATTTTGCTGTTTTCCTAATTTAAAATAGCTGATACATCTAAAAAACCTTACAGAAAAATAAATTGCAGAGGTCTGGTCAGGGATTGGAAACCACTGCCCCACATCTGTAAATCCAGTTGTCCCAACTCTAAAAAGCCATTAAAAGGATGGTTCATTCAAAAATGACTTCCCACCTTAAATTAAAATGAGCTAAGGCATGTTTGAACTCTGAAGTTTGCTACTTTGTTTTTACACTGGAGCTACAAGGCTAATTTAGCTAACAAGAAATGAAAGCTTATGATCAGCCAATTAGCAAGGTGCTAACTGCATGCCTAAATCATCACTTTCCTCAATCTGTGTTGAGTTGTTCAGTAATCTTTATTGAATTTGTTTAAGTGGTTTCTTACACTGTATATTTGTTTCTCTATAAACATGGATAAAAGAAGAGCTACTATTTGTAGTTATGCTAGCTAACCACTGGTTAAATTGGTTTTGGCTTTATTGGTTTTATTAATTTTTAAAACTAAGAATAACACATCCTCCAGAGAGAACATCTACACATTTCTAAGCACAGTAATTATCATAATAAATAAATATATTAATAACTATATATTGCCACATGAAAAGGTAAATGTATGTGCCTTTTATTTTACTGTTGACCGTTGTGGCTTATAGCTCATGACGATCAGAAATCAAGAATCTCAAATTAGAATTATTCACTTTGAGTTTTAATAGAAAACTTTTCAAACAGTATTAACATAAACAAGGCTTGAAATATGTCTTTTTCACAATATTCAAATTTTTGGAGACTAGTAATACATACAGTTACTATACCAAATGGCATAGAAATTCTTTATATGTTTTTCCATATAAGCTTCCAGTTTATCTTTGCTACAGTAGGCTCAGAGCTCCAATGTAAAACTAAAAAAAGAAACGTTTCTTGATTAATGGACAGCATTTGGACTTTTGGCCAAATTATCACTTTAACATAGTGGTGTTCTTTCTCAGATGGAGGGATTGATGTGCGGATTAGAGGGCTGAAAATAAAGTCTTCTTGTGAGCGTGATCTGGGTCTGAACGCTGATGTGTTCCAGTCACCTCATCTAGTGCGTTACCCTCGGCTGGAGGGAACTCCGCCTGACGTCTTGTACCGTCGTGCACTTGTCATTCTGAGGTAATGCTGATATTCAGGGAAAAAAACACAAGGTTATGTGCAGTAACGCCCTTCACAAATCACTACCACAGAACAGCTGAGTCACCAACTGGATCTAAAACAAACACTCGGCCACTGTTTGTTGAAAAACAAACCAGTTTATACATGTCTCTCACTCAAACAAATTCAGCTTGCTGCACAGTCACGTGACGATAAGATTACATGTCTTCAATAAGTATTCATCAACAAAGCTCTGACTTTTCTTTGTAATGTGTTTTGTTTACAGAGTACACAGATTGCATTCAAGGGGTATAGAATATAGACAATAAAGAGTATACGGCTCAATTTTCAAAGAGCATATTTTCTCTAAAATAACATCTTTCACCTTATTCATTTGTGTTCTTATAAGCACGAACAAATTCAGTTCAAGAATTATTTTGGTGGGAAAAGTGCTAACAGTGTTTTGTAGAGTTTGTTAGCAAGGTTAGCCTCACATTTTCAGCTCTGTGCTGAAACAGTGTTCATAGTTTTTGGGTCCACTGTACATTAATGTGTTGGGGTTATATTCCAAAGTCATTTTGGAGCAATTGTATTGATTCATTTGTCATAAAAAACTGTAAAGGACAGCTGACATTTTCAAGTGATTTTGAGCAGCATTATGTATGTTATTTTACTTAATATCTTAATGTATTTTTATACATTTGTAGGTTCACTTCCCTCCTGGATAGACTTCTCCCTCACCTGGTGCCAGCCTGGGACTACAGCCTGGGTACATTTAACCAGATTAAAGTGAGTATTCAGACACAGGCATCAAGTTGCCAACATTTTTGTATTGTATTTTGCATTGTATTGAATTGTAAATAAGGATTATAGTTTGGGACACTTTTATATTTGAGTGTCTCTGGTTTACTGCAGAGAAGAAAAAATGAACAGGCACAGAGTTAACAGCCTAAACAATCAGTAGATCATCTGAAAATGTTATATTATTCAAAAATATCTTAGGAAAAGCTCATCATTTGAGCTAAACCAACTGACTGATAAAACACTGGATGCAGAGTGATTATCATCTGCACAGAATATTTTCTCATCAGTGGACGATGTGCCAACATGTTAGTTTATCAGAGATATATTTTTACTGTGTCTGGGTGTAGCTAACGTCAGCATAGGTAGGTTAGCAATAAAACCATGACAATTGCAATGAGCTCCTGGCCTGATCAGAGGGAGGGTTTAGTTCATTGAATGTTTCCTAGTTAACAAGGTTGTTAGTAAATGTGAACGATAAGCCTTTTTTACTGACGGAATAGAAATCTTCAAGTCTTGTCCTAAGGGGGGCCACTATGCAGTGCAGTTTTGGGATTTTTCTTCTCAGATACACCTACTAAATCTGGCAATTAAGAGATTAATTGAACCAGGTGTGTTGAGCAGGGAAATCACCAAATTCCTTTTTCATGGCCCTGTGTCCTTTTCCGTTCAAGTAAATCAACTATTTAGCTTATTTGAAAGTGGTAGAGCAGGTTTGCTAAGCCCTAATCCTATATAACAATATAACCTATATAACAGCCCTAATCCTAGATATAACAAGGCCTCTCCAGATTTGGTCCAAGTTAACTCCAAACTGAACCGAACAGAACTATGTTCTAGTTTTTGACTAATCTACACAGTGCTGATTAGAAACTCTTGCTGTTGAGTGTCCCATATCATCTGAATCTGCTCTGTAGACACTCCTAGAACAAAGTTCACTCTGTCAACACAGAAGTGTTGTAATGACCCTTTATATGATGATGACAGCTGCTCCGTAATCTATATTTAATGACTGAGAGTTTAGGAATACTTCAATAATGTTGTGTGTTGAAATAGTCTTGAAAATTACTAAAGATAATTTCTTGAAATAAGCAGTTGACAGATTATTTGCCAATGGAATAAGATCACTTTACTATATAAAATTACTTATTACTGACAAAAAGAACATCTCAATGAAATGTAAACATTCTGACTAGATTTTATATGATTTCACTTATGTGCATTGTATTTAAGAAAAGGTCACGAACTACTTTGGAGTAAAATATTACATAGTAAAGTTATTGTTGTTTTTTTGCTTTGTCTGCTATTTCAGATGAAGGTTTTGTTACAATAATGATATTTTTGTCAGTCATTCTGACCTGTAAGATAAGTGAAAAGGGTTCATATATTGTTCTTATATGTAGTATAAGTTCACTGATGTTCATTTGTGGCAGTTGTGTGGGTTTATGTACTAAAAACATCAGTCAAGTTTTTATTATATAAAAATCCTGATTTCCATCATTTCTGACTATTTCTTTGTGTATTTCTTTAGTATCTTCTCTCTCTGTTTGTGCATTGTTGCTATTAATACAGCACATAACTACCGTATGCTAAATATTTAAGCACTTGCCAGGTTTTCCACCTCATTCAGAATCATGTTGTTTATTCTTTGCTGTCCTCTAGAGTATAAAGCAGTACCTGCTTCTGTCCAAACGACGCTCAGCCCTCATTATCCAGTGCCTGAAAGATTCTGAATCCAGCAAGCCTAACTTCATGCCTCGCCTCTATATTAACCGCCGCCTCGCCATGGAGCACCGGGACAACCCCAGCCTTGACCCAACCTGCAAAAATGCTGTTTTCACTCAGGTAAAGGTTTACAGTTTTGTCCTTAACATTAATGTGACTTCAGGGTAGTCACTTAGCTTATTTATACTGAAATATATGTAATCAATTTTAAAAGTTTATATATTTAGATTTACACAGAAGGCTAATGTATCAAATAAGTAATGGAAGCTTATACACCGCCAGTTAGCATGATGCTAACTGTGTACCTATATTGGGGCCTGGAGGTTGGGGATATGATCTTGTGACCAGAAGTTCTGGTGCCTGCTCACCTCTTCAGGCACATGTTCTCACAGCCTAGTGAGTTCACTGCACGGATGGGTTAAATGTGGAGGTCAAATTCCATTGTGTACAAACACATTGACAAAAAGTTTAATCTAAAATTAAATTAGAGTTGCCAACAGTCCTGTAAATTATGGAATCATCCTTATTTGGAAGCTAAAGGACATGTTCTGTGTTCAGCTGATACAGGATGCACTTTTTTCTGTATTTTTGAGAATTAGAGTTTAAATATATGGCATATTATAATGAATATTACAGTATATCTAAGCCTGTCAGTTATTTTTAGATTTAATCTGCAGTTTAAAATTTTTTTGCACTAATGATTGAAATTCTGAAGTCAGAGTAACATGTCTGTTGTATTCAGAAATATATGTAACATTGCTATTTGCACTCTTAAAAACATTATTGTATGAATACAGTGTGAAGTACAATGTTTACAGTGTGGAAATGAGCTATATCAAAAATGTTGATTGCCTTCTGAAATTTTTCCAAATAATTTTATATATATTGTTTTTCTTAAAATAGTTGTGTTCTATACTAAAGAATGAGATAATATACGAGCAGAAATATTATGTTAAACTGTTGTTTTGCACAACTCAAATAAGATATTTGAATTTTAATCTGTTTCACGTTATATCAAAAACACAAAACTAATCAAATTCAGTTTGTGTTGTCTTAATACTTGGGCCTGTAGAAACATGTCTGGTAAATACTGAAGTCATTGTGGTTTCCTATATGTGATCATATATGGTTTAGAGGGTATTGAAGTGTTATGTTGGTGTAAGACCCATTATATTTGTTGTAGATTCTACCCCACCCACCCTTCCACCAGCATTTGTTATTTAACCTTCAGGAAGATTGCAACCTTAGCTTAACTCATCTCAGACTGTGTTGTTGTTCTGTAATATGCTTGATTTTGTGGTTTGAGAATTTTTTGTTTGACAAAAGTATATTTGCATGTTTAAAAACAGTAGTAGGCACCATCTTAAAGTTTTTACATTTTTGTTTACGGTATAAATTAGACTTTTCTCCAAACTGTTACTGTAAGATAATAATTGCCAAGTGTTTTTCAGGTCTACGAGGGTTTGAAGCCATCGGATAAGTATGAAAAGACTCTAGACTACAGGTATGAAGCTTTAATTTACTCAACAATATGTGATTCACAGAAAAAGAAAATGCTTTCATTCTCTTATCATTGTACAGGTTCTGACTTCATGTTCTTGCCCTTAGGTGGCCTGCACGTCATGACCAGTGGTGGGAATGTAAATTTATTGCAGAAGGAATAATTGATCAAGGTATTTTCCAGCAGCCTAAATTTTTTTATCTGTAGATTCAGTCTAACATGTTGAGCCTGATTTCTGTGGTGATTAGGCCAGTCTGAATATTACCTCATTTCTTAATCATTTATTTGAAATTGTCACACATTTTAAGCTGTACACAATTATTTTTCCACAGTTATCTTTCAGTCACATTCATTTTGTAAGAAATAGACTGAATTTAGTGTGCTGTCATTTATGATGAATATTTTTAGCTTGTGGTCAAGTAATCATTTGGAGATCTCAAGTGTAGACAAAGAAAAAATACCTTCTTCCAGTTATTTACCTTGAAGTTTCACTATATTTACTTTTCCAGGAGAATGGTGCAGAATTGTATCTTTAACTAAACTTTTTAAAGAGTAAAATACATGTAAAAGTCTATAATCTGGATAGCATGTAAACTGACTGCATTATTGTAGAAGGGAACTGGAATGAGGAGGGGAACTCTGGGACCACCAGTGCATCGAAGTCATTAACACAGCTTTTTCTCTTCTTCCTGTGATGTAGGAGGAGGTTTTCGGGACAGTCTCGCAGACATGTCTGAGGAGCTCTGTCCCAGTTCAGCTGAATGTGCCATGCCTCTGCCTTTCTTCACCCGAACCTCCAACCAGGTACACAACATGTACTATACACACCTGTGTGCATCCATACTGCTCAGTCATATCAGAATATTATTACCACTTTTATGTGGTTCGAAGGCACACAGTGTACATAAGGTCCATTCTCTGTGCAAATTCACTTTGGCTGACTATTACTGACTGGTGTGCTCACTTATTTATATGTAAAGCAAACAATGTCATGTGACATCCCAGGCCGAGCTTATCCCAAACCAGAGGTGGTCATTATATTCTGAAATGACTATGTATATTGGAGTCACAGATATATATATATATATATATATCTCCCCTGTTCTGTTACTTTGCTTGTTTACATGTTTGAGGTGAGCTGTTTCAGCGACATAATTAATTTTCTGTTTTTTGCTGTTGTATCAGGTTGCTGGAGAGGCCCGAGATTTTTATGTGCCAAACCCTTCGTGCCGAGAGTTCCAAAAGTTTGAGTGGATTGGACAGCTTATGGGAGCAGCTCTGCGTGGGAAAGATTTCTTGGTCAGTAAATTGCTAAAAGGCACTTTTTGTCATTTTCCTATACAGAAAGCCATAAATTAACCTAATGGCTGTTACACTGGATAACTCACTCATAGCTCATTTAAAGATTTGTTTAATTCAACTTGTTTCAAAACTACCAGAACAGATACAAATCTTTTTGGTTTTGGTGGTATAATAGGTGTTAGCATTAGTATGTTGCTAATGCAGTAATAATACACAAACTTAAAAGGATGATTCAACGAGAAATCATACTTACAAAATTTTCCACTTGTACAGATCTACAGATTTTGTTTCTTTAGTTTAGAACTGGAGCCACGAGGGTAATGTTGCTAAAACTGTAGAACTCTATATTCACCTAAATAGCCAGCTGTTCTCTCAACCCACTCAAACCTTATCCAGCTCTTAATGAAGGTCTCACATAGTAGTTGATGTGGTTTAGGACACAGTATGACTTACTGTAAGCTTTATAAAAATTACAAAAATGTGTGTAGCTGAATGCTGTCTGTCATCTTACACAACAAACTCCGAACAGAAAGTGCTGACTGTTAGGTCCTAATTATTCCAAATTACAATTGACAATCTGTTCTTCGTGTACTCGAAGGACTTTTCAACACAGACATCAGCTAGTAGCACTTTGATCAATAACACAAA
The DNA here is from genome assembly GCA_036984385.1 of Crenuchus spilurus. Taxonomy (NCBI): domain Eukaryota; kingdom Metazoa; phylum Chordata; class Actinopteri; order Characiformes; family Crenuchidae; genus Crenuchus; species Crenuchus spilurus. The sequence goes on along the minus strand of BRDA01005513.1, from coordinate 76,052 downwards.
TAACTTAACAAGTGGTGTCAGAAGTGGGATTTTCTCTTAACAGTTCCAATTTATTGAAAGGAGATGAACATTTTAATGGCAAAATCATATCACGTTAGTAGAGAAATAATAATGGATAAAAGAGTCGTTCTCCTTATCGATAAAGGCATCAGTAAGGTCGAGTCACAACATATGCCAGGTTAGGACATCGGGACTCAATGTTTCCCAAGATAGGAAAAGAACAGGATGCCTCTAAAGAAATGGAGCCTGCCTCAATATTAAATGCATATATTTTAGTCATTTGGAGTTAGGGCCTTAGAATCAGTTTTAGTAACAATGAGCATCAAAAAGTGGGGAATTTGAACCTATATCGGTATTCTACTGCTGTTTGAGGTGTGTGCCTGTAGCATGCTGTTACTGTTCATAGCTCACTGAGTGTCATACTGTGCCCTAAAGCACATCCACTAATCTGTAACGCCTTCTGGACAAGATTTGAGTGGGTTGAGTGTGCTGATGTATTTTTACAGAAATTAGTGATCTGTTTAGATGACTGTTGAGTTCTATCATTTGTCAGCAATGTTAGCCTCATAACTAATTATTGTAATTGTGTCTTTTTATTTGGAGCATGTATAAGCCTTTTTCTGGATTTTATTTTTCTTAGGTTCTGGCTTTGCCTGGCCTAGTGTGGAAACAACTCACCGGAGAGGCAGTCAGCTGGAATGAAGATTTTCCTGCAGTGGACTCAGTGTTGGTCAGCAACGCCAATATAAACAATATTTTGTTTGAGTTTAATACTGCTGAATGCTTTCTTTGCATTTGATCCTCAAATCCAGTCATAGAGTGCCAAAAACATTCAGTGTTTTGTGGTTTCTTTGTGGAGGGGATATCATAAAGTGGGATTTCTCAGTTAGCCATGTCAAGACTATCCAACAGGAAAGAGATAGTAATTCATTCATTCATTCATTCATTCATTATCACACCCGCTTAATCCTTATTAGGGTCGCGGTTAGTCCCCTACCCCCTCACTGGGCGCAGGGCAGGGCATTACACTATTCAACTAAGCCCAGGACAGGGCGCCAGTCCATCGCTGGGTGACACACACACACAGACACACCTACGGACAATTTTTTAGAGTACCCAATTCACCTGACCTCCATGTTTTTGGACTGTGGGAGGAAACCGGAGACCCCGGAGGAAACCCACGCAGACACGGGGAGAACATGGAAACTCCGCTCAGATGGGGAATCGAACCCAAGACCCCAGCGCTGAGAGGCGAACGCGCTAACCACTAAGCCACCGTGCCCCCAGAGATAGTAATAGCAATCTTAAATTAACAGTAATGAAAACATGTTTAATGCTAAGGGATAAAAGAGGAGTTGAAACATCCTAAAACCACATGTCATAAGTAGGGATATGGGACCTTTAAATTGTTTACTGAGAAATCCTGCATTGTGAAATAAGGACGACACCCCTTAGGAGGAGTTTGAACATCCTGGAGAGATTCAAAGTAGAAGATGGATGGATGGAAGGAAGGAAAGAAGTGCTGATATCCCTCCATCCATCAATCAATCAGTCAGTCAACTTAACCTCTTAATTCAGTTCATGTACGTGGTGAGTCCCCATACCCCTCCCCTGGGTGCTGAACATGGCATTCCACTATTTTAGCCAAATGCAGAATGAGTCAAAAGCAAAAATGTGCAAAGAAACAAAATTTATTTGAATTCAAACTAAGTAGATAGGTATCTATCTTATCTTGTAAATTTCCCCGTTGTGGGATTAATAAAGGATTATCTTATGCCAAGATAATCAAATACAATTCTTAAGCAGAATAAAAAAAAAAACAAGATACCTTTGTTTCATCAATATCATTTCAATAAAGAGTGCTTGCTTGTGTTCAGGTGAAGCTGCTGGAGGCAATGGAGCACATGGATAAAGAGACATTTGAGTTTAAATTTGGTCAGGAGCTGGTGTACAGCACACCTCTGAGTGATGGCAGGCTTGTGGAGCTGATCCCTGGAGGAGGTTCCGTAGTGGTGAACTACGAGGACCGAATGGAGTTCATCAGGCTCGTACAGAAAGCCAGGCTGGAGGAGAGCCGTGAACAGGTGCTACCAACAGATTTAAAAGAATGGTTTAATCAGAAATCATATTTACCAATAACCCAATTTGGCTCAGATGTATACATTCAGCAAAGACATGTTTGGAGTTTTGTTTAGTTTAGAACTGCAGGTGTGAGGCTAACAAACACTACAACTCAATTCAACAGTAACATCAGCTCTAAATACAGAATACCACTTATCTATTGTTGTATTGTCTCATACCTGAAAATGATTGTGTTTATAAGGAAATTTCACAAAGAGTTTAAATTATGCTTTTATATTTCAATTCACCCTTTACCTAACACTTAGTTTGACCCGGTGAATGTTTATGTATCATAGTTAGCTTCCATGCAGGCAGGCCTTATGAAGGTCGTCCCGCAAGCTGTGCTGGATCTTCTGACGTGGCAGGAGGTAGAGAAGAAAGTGTGTGGAGACCCAGAGATCACTGTGGATGCTTTAAAACGTCTCAGTGAGTCATTAACCTTATTCAGCACCACAGGCTTAAAGCATTCTTCACTGATTTTCTCAGAGAGATGTGTAGCAAGCCACATTTAGAGTAATGGCTGAAAATGTGTTGTTATAATTTTTTTTTGCCATGCAAAATCATAAATCTTTTTTTTTTTTTTTTTGTATTATGACGTTATGGTAAGAATATTATAGACTTAATTTCTATAAGTATTTTTATTTGTATTAAGTAATTTAATTTAATATAAGGCTTATTCTATTACCAGTTCATTTGACCCTATTTCAAATATTTTCTGACTTACCTGCATCATTTCTTAAATAAGCACAAGTATTTACTTTTGGAATAAGATCTTGCCACTAGATAAAATCACTTTAACCAAGGATTCTTTTTTATCTTCTGATATATTTACATCAATCTCAGAATTACTTGAAAATCAGGTATTTGAGATAATCATAATTATTTAATCTGAAATTAAGTTTTCAGTTACTACCTTTCACAATTATGTAAAAAATGTGTAAGTTTAAATAATTTTGGTGTAGGCAATAAATAAAAGAAATCCCAAAAATATATTCAGATACATCTCATGAAAACAACAAAACTCACTGCTGCAACATGGTCGTAGGAGCTATTAAATATTTGCTGTTTATTTGACATTTATAATTTTGTGTACAACCAAGACAGCTACAAAATTAAGAAAAACAGAATTATATATCAAAATGTTTGTCGACACGCTTTCTAATGAATGCATTCAGCTACTTTAAGTTGCAGCTATTGGTGAAAGATGTGCAAATGTACACACACAACTTGTCTAGTCCCTGTAGAGAAGTACTGCCAAAACTTTTGGGATGAGTTGGCCTCACTGACGCTCTTGTTACTGAATTAAATAAAATCCTGACAGCAGGGACATCTCTACATTAGGGGCAGGTGGGGCCCGGCCTCATTAGATGTCGCTGTGGAGCAGTGTGTGACATAATTTTGTTTAAATGTATTTTATTTTTATATTATTTTCTAACATAGTGTATTTGACTTATGAAAATAGCAGTAGTTCCCAATACATTAAAAATATTCCTGTACGTTTTGTGTAAGGTCAGTACTTTCAGCAGTCTTCAATTAGTGAGTGAGTATGGGGCCAGCCCATCAGTGTCCATTTAAGCAAGTGAGCAGTAGAAAGCCCTTTGCGTATGTGCAACATGCCAATAAAAAATTTTACTTTTGCATACGCAAACTTGTGAATATCGTTTACTATGTGAGAATTGCTACGCAGATTACAACTCAAAAACATAACAGTAACTGTTAGCCGCTGCAAACAATGCAATATAATGTTGACAATTTAGTTAAAGTTAACAGTTTGATAACACACAGTCATCTTACCTCAGTGAAATGTGTATTTACTTTAATCATAACTGAAATAGATTGTATTTAAGTTTCTTTAGTCACTATAACCAAAGTAAAAGCAACGGAATACCTCTCCTAAGTCCCCTGACGGGATGCATCTCATGGTGGGTGTGCCGAGGTCAGCACAACACTGGGTTATGTTTTTGGAATTTCATTGATGAGGTGCATTTGTGTTTGAATTAATTGAGCAAGCAGGTTTGTGTGTAGTTTCACTGACGAGTGGGATGCTGCCCATACACAATTTATTGTGACCCACCTGGCTTTCCCTAATCTAGGACAGTAGAGACTTTGTTACTCCACTGAAACCAAGTTGAACACAATTGATTTGGGAAGAAACCGTGAATGAGCAGGTATCCCAATACTTTTGTTAATGTACAGTAGCAAGTAAAATAGCTAGTCAATGTGGCTGCATTGTTTTGAAGCTACATAAAGAATAAAGAAAATTTGTCAGTCATTTATTGGATTACATGGATTACAATCAGCTGATTTCTCTAATCATAAAAGATGTCTCATAATGAAGGATAATGAGACTGAGCAATAAAAGTCTATAATGTCTGACAATGTGTAAACTAGTCTGAAGTTACTAAATGGTTGGTTTCATTATTATACAATAATCCTAATTATGAGTGCTGTTTTCTCTCCAGCACGCTATGAGGATTTGGAGCAGACAGATATCAGAGTTCAGTATCTTTGGGAAGCCCTGACCAACTTTACTAACGGTGAGTTCAGTTAATAAAGGTCTTTTTTATTGACTGGTCCTGAAAAAATAATAAGCATCATATCACTGTGTTTGTGCTGGTTTTCCAGAGGACCGCAGCAGGTTTTTAAGGTTCGTGACGGGGAGAAGTCGACTTCCTGCTCCAATCTACATCTTTCCAGATAAACAAGGGTAAACAATATTCTGCTCTGTGTGAGTTTTGTCTGACTGAAACATTTACTCATTTTATGTCTACTGACAAAAAAAAATGTACACTTTTGTCCAGATCTGAAACCACAGATGCACTTCCACAGTCTTCAACCTGTTCCAGCACACTTTATTTACCAAAATACCCAAGGTGACTTTACATTGATGTTATGTTCATTTTTTTTGTATTTATGTATTTTTTTTATATGTTTGCATTTGTTCAATGTGTTTTTTTCTGATTTTCCATAGTGCTAAGGTTTGTGAAGAGAAGCTTCGCTATGCGGCATATAATTGTGTGGCCATCGACACAGACATGAGTCCTTGGGAAGAGTGACCTCTCCACATTATGTTTACAAATTTTACACCCCAGAATTTTTACATTGATAGCTTTAGCCATCACTATCCACAAGACCATATCTACAATGTTGCCAACTGCAGCTGTACATATTAAACAAATATGTTAAAACATTCTGTTCACTCTTCTGTTGCTTTACACATGTACATTGAAAATTGTTTGATTGCAATATGTAAAAAGAAAAAAGCCAAATATGATAAAACACACTGGTAAATAGAAATACACTAGTTTGCTTTATAAGGTATTTGTATTTGCGAAAGATAATTGTTTAGGTTCCATCCATCCATCCATCATCTTCTGCTTATCCGTATCCAGGTCACAGGGGTAACAACCCAAGCAAAGAAGACCAGACGTCCCTCTCCCAAGCCACCTCTTTTAGTTCATATGAGAGGATTCCAAGGTGTTAGAAATTTGGCAAAAGTTAGGAGACTTTGTTTTCAGGTTTTCAGAGTTTTATTGTAGAACATGACTACTTGAGTGTCATCAGTGCATTCGTAAGGTGTAAATGGGAAGAGGGGTTTGTTGATTAGACCAAGTTGTGAAGCTGTCAAAGAAAAAAGAACCAGAAAGACAAGGTAGTCTGGATGTCCTAACCGTCGAAGAACAATAGATATTGAATCTGAAAACATATAGTTTCTCTTACAGGCCAGCTGAGAAATATAATCTCTCCAGGGTGTCCTTCCAGTTGGACATGCCTAGAACACCTCACCAGGAAGAAGACCAGAAGGCATCCTGACCAGGTGCCCGAACCACCTGTCTCCTGTTGACATGTAGGAGCAGCAGCTCTACTCACTTTGAACGCTGAACCAATCTACCTGTCAATATTCCATTCTCTCACCCTCAACTCCCTGAGATACTTAAACTGCTGAACTTGAGGCAAGGTCATCCTCCCAACCTGGAGAGAGCACTTCACCATTTCCTGGCTGTGTACTATGGTCTTAGATTTGGAGTTGCTGAATCATATCCCAGCCACTTCACACTTAGCTGTAAACTGGTCCAATTGCGAGCTAAAGGTCCTGGTTTGATTATGCCAGCAGGACCACATAATCTGCAAAAAACAAAATGGAATGCCTTCAAACCAGACACCTTCCACCACTTGGCTATGCAAAGAAATTCTGTCCTTAAAAATGATGAACAGAATCGGTTACAAAGGGCAGACCAGTTGTGAATTAGAGGCTATGATACATACAGATGTACACATTTCCGTGTTAAAACTGGGCAAGATAAATTAACAGTAGCTATGCTTTCTAACAAGTCCGCTTGGACAGTTAGATCCCTGCCAAATCGTAGCATTCTCAGCGTCTATGGCTTGCAACTCGTGACCATTAACCAATACTGCACCCCCTCTGTTTTGCAAAAACATGCCGTCCTCTCAGGGGCAGATTTAACCAACACGCAAACCACACAATTGCTTGGGGCCCATGCTGGCCAAAAGAGGTTGGCAAAAAAAGACCGTTTTGGTTCTCTGCTGATTTTTCCGTCTAAAAACAGTGTTACGCGATATTAAAAAGAGACGAGTTGAGCACTAGGACCCAGCAAAAAACAGCCACTCAGTCGGAAGCCTATTTCTCTTTAGACCGCTCACAAGCTCGTCGGCTCTGTTCTTGCTAACGTGTGATTGGCCGTCCCAGCAGTCATTCCATCAGCGTCTGGACTTTCAAACTATCCATCCATCCATCCATCATCACACCTGCTTAATCATTATCAGGGTCGCGGTTTTGATTTTGCCTGTAGTCCGTGTTCTCCTGCTTTTCTCTCTCTCTCTCTCTCTCTCTCTCTCTCTCTCTCTCTCTCTCTCTCTCTCTCTCTCTCTCTCTCTCTCTCTCTCTCTCTCTCTCTGTCTCTGTCTCTGTGCGTGCATAATTCAGAATTGCTGCCTATTTTTACTGAAAAATGAGGTATAATTATGGGTAAATTAGGTCTATTGACCATACAGTCCAAACATAAGTGTAAAATTGGTGGTAATGAATTCGAGCGAAGTTGATTATCAAGGTGTAACAAGGTGATAATTTTATATTACATGATTTTAACAGTTTATTAATATTTAATAATTAATATTTAATGATTAATATTATTTTATTTTAATAATATTTTTATAGTTATTATTAGTATATTATTAATATGAACTAGTAATTCCTAATAAAATATAATGAATAATAATGTTTAAGTAATGTTTAAAATGTATGTATAATAATTAATATTTATTAATAATCAATAATAATTTAATTTGTTTAAGCCTGTACCCCACCATAACCATAAAAAAGAATGTTTGATCAGGGCCCCCAGACACGACATTGCTTGGGGCCCCAGAACTTCCAAATCCGCCCGTGTCCTCTATTGGACCATAATAATAATGGGAAAGTTTTGGTCTCTGAAAAGAACAAACAGAAGCCTTATGGCCTTTTTGTCGACAATAAAAATAAAGTAGATTACCTTTTGTTTTCTGTCCCTCTGGCATGTCGTTTACTAATCCTTGTGCTGTAGGAGGGTTACCTGTACCTTCACCAGAGATTGGTTCTCTATTAGTGTTGATGTGACTTGAGGTAATCCACGCCACACATTCAAATACTATTGAGCCAACTGGCCTGCAATCAGTCCATTTGTGGGCTCATGTTTCTGGACCCAGGTATGCACCTCTGTAGGAAGGACTTGAAGAAACTGCTCCAGTATAATAAGTTCCTCTATCTCTTCCTTTGTGTGCTGTGCTGTTCTGTTCTGCCCCCCCGGGTCTTGGATTGCAGACTACCTGACTGGCAGACCACAGATTGTACGCCTGCAGCACTGTGTGTCAGAGTGGTCAGCAACACTGGGGCTCCATAGGGAACAGTCCTCGCTCCCTTCTACTTCACCTTCTATACCACGGACTTCAGCTACTGTACAGAGACTTGCCACCTTCAGAAGTTCTCTGATGACTCTGCAGTAGTTGAATGTATCAGCAGGGGTGATGAGGAGGAGTACAAGAAGACGGTGGAGGACTTTGTCACATGGTGTGAACTGAACCATCTGCAGTTCAATGTGACAAAGACAAAGGAATTGATTATGGACCTGAGGAGGGACAAAGCACAGATGACCCCTATTTCCATCAGGGGGGGGTCAGTGTGGACACTGTGGAGGACTACAAGTATCTGGGAGTTCACATTGACAATAAACTGGACTGGGCTAAGAACACCGACGCTCTCTACAAAAAGGGCCAAAGTTGTCTCTATTTTATGAGGTGCCTGAGGTCCTTTAACATCTGTAGGACCATGCTCAAGATCTTTTATGAGTCTGTGTTGGCGAGTGTGATCCTCTATGCTGTTGCATGCTGGGGCAGCAGACTGAGGGTGGCTGACACAAACAGACTGAATAAACTGATCCGCAGGGCTGGTGATGTGGTCGGTGTTGAGCTGTACTCTCTGTCAACGGTAACGGAGAGGAGGATGCTCTCTAAGCTGCAGGCCATTATGCACAATGTCTCTCATCCACTCTACAGCACACTGGAGAGACACAGGAGCACATTCAGTGCTAGACTCATTCCCCCAAAATCCACCACAGACCGTCACAGGAGGTCATTCTTACCTGTGGCCATCAAACTCTATAACTCCTCCCTCAACAAGTGATCCTGTGGTTTCACATAATCCAGGTGCATTATTTTCAGACACTGTTACCATTTATATCAGAAGTCACATACATTCCCACAACAACATGCTAAATGTATATACAGTATACTGCTTCACTGATCTCTGTAATGATGTAAATAAGTGTATTATAATTAGTGTTTTATTATTTTTATACTTTATTCTATTATTCTCTATAATATATTCTTCTATTCTGTTTATTCTTATTCTATTATATTCATGGAGAAGTGTAACTATCTGTAATTTCCCTCTGGGATGAATAAAGTATTTCTGATTCTGATTCAGGCCTTTTAGGTGATAGTAGGTCTCCTTGGGTGTATCTCCAGCTGGTGCAAACCTCCCTTTAAAATGCTAACAATCTGAAGAGATGTCAAATTTTGCCAGTAGTGCATATCAGGTATGGGTATAATGGCTGTATATGTCTCAAGAGCCTTGCCTGACAATAATGGAACGAGCCAGCATGCCCATTCTTCAACTGGACACCCCCCATGTCCTTGTTAATCTTTCAAAGCGGAGCAGATAATTTTCCAATTCTCCTGTTTAAAACATGGGCATTTTTGGCTCAGTCTGATGGACTTCTCTGGCTGAGAACTGCTGCCAAAGTGTTCTGTCCCAGTTGTGGTACTGGCTCTAAATAATCCATATATTCAGACAGTACTAGGTACTGGGTGTGTGAAGAGGTACTCGGGGACTCTGGTTGTCCATAGACAGTGAAGTCGCAGACACACTTGATGTTCCAGCTGCAATAGGAGCACCTAGATCAATGCTCATCCAGTCTGATTGAGGTTTTGTCAGGCTGGATCTTAGTTCCCGGATTTCATGGAGCAACCTCTCCTCTCTTTCTTGCTGGGTGGTCAAAAACTGACCCAGAAGTGTTGTCGGTTCAGACACCCCAAAAGGATGACCCTGTACCTTTGGACGTTCACCAAGATTTGTGTATTCCCCCTCTGATTCCATTGTATCCCACAGTTCATGTGTCTGAACTTGTACCAGGAGCTTTGAACTGTGCTGGCTCCATCTTCTGTGATCAAAGACCAATTCTTCTTGGTACCTTGACCACCCTGTGGGTTGCCAGCCCACCGCTACCACCATCTGTCACACCTTGTTCCCAGTTGAGGGTAGTTTTGTCTCTATAATATAACTATAATGGTCATGGGAATTGTTGTTGTAACCAAACAGATGGCAAAACTCCAGTAACACTTTAGTGCAAAGGTGTTTAAAGTAGTGCATAACAATAAGAACAAACTGAAAAAAAAACTATTCACAAACAAAAGAAATATAAGGAAGCCACGTTATCCTTAAAGTTCAGAGTTTGAATATCACAACTCTTACATGTCCATTAGTAGCTTAGTCCACACACTGCTAGAATCCTTACTCTCTGATTTCTCTACTACACCAGTGCTATAGTGTTACTCAGCCCATCACTTCTACTTTCATCACAGTTCAGTCCATTGTCTCAGCACGCTATGACTGTGCTTTTCCCACTGCACTGTTACTGCTTTGACTTCACTGCCACCACCCAAGGCTTCAACTCTCCGACTGAACTGATCTGATCTGATGTTTTGTAGAGGGTGCGGTTGTAGAGGGTGAGGGTCCACCAAGCACATTGGCTCCCCAGTAATGGTGTATCAAGCGATATTTCGATAAAAGGCAGTGGTTGCAGAGGAAGCATGTGCATGTCTTTACTCTCCTAGAGTCAGGTACAGTGCAAAGTGATAGGGAGAGCCCCCTAGTGGATGGGTTAATTGGCTACTACCACATTGGGAAGGGGAGAAGATTGGCAAAAATAAAAAAAGACAATAAATAAACACAGAGTACAACTAATACATTTGTATTAAATCTTAGACCCAACATAAGCCACAATAGCATAATAAGAATTTTACCACAATAAAAGAAAGGAATAATTAATATATAAACCCCAAAGAACTCTCCCCTAAAATGGTATGCTCCAAGTGAGGCCTACTGAGCATGCCTCAATTTACCCAATCACTATAAATGTATGTTTAACAGAACTTTATAAACTTATAAACTAGCAGTACTTTTCTTCTGTTTGTCAGCCAGGAAGTAAAAATGGAGCTAAGGTGAGTAAGGTTTGATTGTCTGCTGGTAGTTAAGATGTAAAGTCCAGTATCATACTTTGTAACTGTGAGATGTGTTCTTTGTTCCATGCTGGCCAAGTAATATGTATAGGGAGGATTAGCATTAACTGAGAAATGACTGAGGAAATAGATATGTAAAATAAAACATGGGCAGAACAGGACTGACATCTAGTTAATGTGTTGTATCACAATCCAGGGTGGATATCCTATGTGTTTACATGCATAAAAACATGACATGCATATTGACACATTTATAGGTGTAATTTACCAGTTACAGTAGCAAAAGTGTAATGGGTTGCATCATTCTGGATCCAAGGTTCAGTTATAATTAATTTGCATAGATTATAGTTTTTAAGAAGGATCAATACGTTTACAATGTCCCATTCTGAGCATTTTCCATTTCAGTATACACCGCTGTGGCAGAAGCATTAAATATATAGTTTAAAACATCAGTTTATTTACAGCTTCAAAACGTGTATTTGTCTGTTGTTGTTGTTGTTGTTGTTGTTATTATTATTATTATTATTATTATTATTATTATTATTATTATTATTATTATTATTATTATTATTATTATTATTGTTGTTGTTGTTGTTGTGCATATAACCTGTACAAAGCCAATGAAATGAAGCACAAAATTCTGTGTTATTTACATATAAAGTGCAGTACAGTGGAGTGGTAAACATATAACTAGATGTTGCATATTTATATACTGTACATATGAACAGATGTTTATAAACAGTATGCACAATAACTGCAGATATGAATAGGACAACGATAATAAATGTTACAGTTTACAATTACGTTACTTTAAATTTTGGTATTGGGTTACATTTTTAAACGGGTAACCTATAACAACAGATTGTTTTATTATATATAGATATAGAAAATTCCTCTGACTCTGAAAATGTTTCAGTAGATCTAGTGTCAAGTGTCGTCCAGAACATAGTCAAACCCTCTGTAGTGGCCTAAGTAGTGCGCCCGTTTGCAGAATTGAACTCTTCCCGGTGTTCTCGTCTTGCCTTGGTCTCGCGATATGTGGGTCCTTGAAACATGCCCATGATCCTCTTGGCTTCCTCTTTCTAGCCGGCGCCTGATAATGGGTACGTGTTTATAGAGGCGGAGGTGGAAGAAATCCACTGTCATCTGCCTTTTTAAGGCTATTTTCACATTATTGTTTACTTCGGGTATTGGAATAGATATATCTAGACAACATCACAGCAATATTAAGATGTTTAGTGGTTTTTGATGGGTTTTTTTTTTTTTATCGGCGAAGAGTTGAAGGAGATGGTGACATGACTTAAAGATGGCCGCTCTCGGCGTGCGGGGGTTTCGTACAGAACATTAATTTTGTTGGCGTGGTGGAGAACTTAAGAGTGACTTTGGGTGCTTTTAACCTAGTCTGTAGTTCTGTTGGACGGCGAGCATGCAGTGGCTAAAATGTGTGGCTAGTATGCTAACGCTAGCGTGGTTAGCTGGTTATAACAAGAGAGCGACGGTTTTTGCTGTAATATCGTTTGGATGATCTTTGCTGTCTGCTGCAAACTGGGTTGCAAACGAGTTTGTGAAGTAATCTGTAAGCGTTTGGTTTTGTACTATTGTAAATCTTGATGATTCTATGCTGCTTAGCCTATGCTAGTATTGTAACTTGTAAATGTGAGCTGTTAAATTTGGAGTTGTAGAAGTATAAATGGTGCTTGAGTGTACATGATGACTCTATGCAAAATCCGACTTAAATATGCGGATAACACCTTGGAGAACTGACCACTCAAGTAACTAAACCTAATCATGTCTAAGGCTTGGATCATGTCTCTTTGGGTCGAGCTTCAACTATGTTTCGTCTCGTTAAGGTATCTCCAGAGACAACTGGCATAAACGCCGCAAGACCGGCGGTAAACGCAAACCCGTCCACAAGAAGAGAAAGTATGAGCTTGGCCGGCCGCCTTCCAACACCAAGGTAAACTCATCACGCCACATGGAAGTGAACGGTGTCTCGTGAACAGAACTCGTGTGAATGATGTAAACACGTCCTTAGGTTGGTCTTTTTTGTCCGTCTTGGTCAAAGCTTTAGACCTTCCAATGTTGGGATCAGTCATAGTTACACTGACACATGGTCATGCTAATTAATTTATGCTTTTCATGCTGTATCGCCAGTAATATATTCTAATATACCTTCTGTTCCCTTTCAGCTTGGACCCAAGCGTATCCACACAGTAAGAGTCCGCGGTGGGAACAAAAAATACCGTGCTCTGAGGTTAGATGTGGGCAACTTCTCATGGGGCTCAGAGTGTAAGTAAATTTTCACCTTTGTTAAAAGAGCAGCTCAATCTTCTGCACCCACACAGTGGTCCACGTTTTTACACTAACCTGCCTTGCAGCATAGCATTGTCTTTCAGTGATGATAATTTGACCAGTTCTGCTACTGAGCTTTTATGATGGATTCCAATGTTCCAACGCTGAGAAAGACCAAGATCTAGATATGCGTTCAAAATGCTCTCGTTTTGGGGTGTTAATTGTATTTTATTCTAACAGGCTGCACCCGCAAGACCAGGATCATTGATGTGGTCTACAATGCCTCCAACAACGAATTGGTCAGAACCAAGACATTGGTGAAGAACTGTGTGGTGCTTGTGGACAGTACTCCATTCAGGCAGTGGTATGAAGCTCACTATGCTCTTCCTCTGGGACGCAAGAAGGGAGCAAAACTGGTATGTTTGTGCTTTTGTATAAGTAGTAAGTTAAAAGTACTGTCAATGAATTAGGGATCAAAGCCTCTGTTGGTTTTACATTTGGCAAAAGATTTGTTGAAATTAAGTGTGGTTTATTTGAGCTGAGGCAAACCTTTTCCCCATTTGTGAGCTGTACTGGTGTCTACCACTTTGTTCATGGTCTTTCTGTGATGAGAACTTTTTTTTACCAGTTCTGCTGCTGAGTGAATGTGATGATTTAAAACTCTGAGGAAGACTAATGTTATTTGTGTTCTTATGTTGGACGTCAAAGTATTGAACATATCAAAGTATCAAGTCATTGATCTGATGCAATTCAATTTGCTGTTAGACCCCTGAAGAGGAGGATATTCTGAATAAGAAGAGATCAAAGAAGGTTCAGAAGAAGTTTGATGAACGCAGAAAGAACAGCAAGCTAAGTTCTATTTTGGAGGAACAGTTCCAGCAGGGCAAACTGCTTGGTAAGTTTTGATGTATATTGTATATAAAATGTAATGTCCTGCATTGGTATGATGAGATCTTAACCAGTTCTGCTACTGATAAAACAGCGATGAAACTATCCAACCTTCTGACTTGTGCTTGAATGTAAATGTGATTATTACATGCAGATGTGATTGTATTTGTAATCTTTGTCTGTGTTGTATTTCAGCTTGTATTGCCTCCAGACCCGGACAGTGTGGTAGAGCTGATGGCTATGTTCTGGAGGGTAAAGAACTGGAGTTCTACCTGAGGAAGATCAAGGCCAAGAAAGGCAAATAAATGTACAGCTCTATTTGATACTACCATCATTAAAACAGGAAAATGCCCAACATTATTTTGTACTTGTGTATTTTATGGAACTGTAATTACTGGTACTTCCTAGCTGTTGTGGCTCTGTCTGAACTTTTTGTAGATTACTGGTTATTTTATATATTGCTTTCATTTGAGGTCTGCTTCAGTACTGCAATCAACGTGGTGGATTGAGAGCAAAAATAATTGACATATCGGTAAATGTGATTTGCCAAAAAAAAATGGGTTTCATGATTTGGTTAAGTCAAGTATTAAGTCTGTTATAATGTACGGTTCGTAAAATGTAAATTTCTGAATCGGAGCAGGTGTTCTGTGAGGCAGTCCGTCTTCAGTCTAGAACCATTCCTACTGAACAATCCTCAAATTTGACTTACGGTGTCAATCTCCTTGGATCCTTGTTTGTAGAACACACCAAATCCCATAGGTTTTTAATGATTCAGTGATTTTATTTTTCTGCTTTTGCAGTAAGTTGAGTTTGTAAAGACCTAGTTTAGCTAGGTGTACCAGTTTTTCCATCCCTTTTGCTTTGACGAAAGGCATTTATACTTTGGTGGCTTGCCGAGTTCAATTTTAAAGTAGGGATTGTGAATACATTTGTGATGAGATTAGTTTAAAGTTTCACGTTTTAAATGCTTCTTGAGCATTTAACCTTACTTTTCAGAATGTACTTTTTAGTATGTAAATAGAATGTCAGCATAGCCTGTTTGAAGAATTTAATATCCAAATTAAGCATAACATTGGAAATGCATGTCCATCTTCCTCTGGGGGTAGTAGCAAGCAAGTAGAGCATACCTTCTCCCCAGCTACTACCTCTTCTGGGATTCCAAGGTGTTCCCAGAAGAGCTGAGAGAATTTCTCCAGTGTGTCCAGGGTCTTCTCCAAGGTCTCCCAGCTGCACATGCTTAGAACACTGTACCAGGAGGCAGCCTAACCAGGTACCCAAACCATCTCAACTGGTGTTCCAGGACAGAACCCATTGTTCCTAAATCTGAGGTTCAACTGTCGGACTCTTCCGAATAGGTTCGTGTCAACCAAGACAGCCCTGCAACATTCAGAACCTTGAGAAACCCACAATAGAATTAATCTCGCACAATAGGGTCACTGGGGAGCCAGGCCTTGCGTAGGGGCTCCTTGGGTGAGTGGCTGGAACCTTATCCATTGACCCATCCTCCTGTGGGAGAGGCAGTAATGGTCGGTTGCATTGTGGACTGGGTAGTTAAAAAAAAAAAAGCAGAGGCTTTGGCTTTCCAGTCCTTCACTACTGCAGTAAGCTTTCGGAATATGGATGAACATACGTTTGCATTAACAAATTAATGTTGCCTTACTTCCATGTGGCGTTTTTGACCTTTCACATTCCATAAAACATACTCTTAATGGTCAGAAACAAATATCAGTAACATGCATGTTTGCACCAAACTATGTAAGACTAGTCTTTTCATGTAAAGTCACTTTAAGTGTTCCCTTTTATGTGAAATATACACTGCTCAAAAAAATAGATGCAATGTCACTCCAAGTCAACCACACCTCTGTGAAACCAGCCTGTCCAGGTAGGAAGCAGCACTGATTGTGAATCAATTTTACCTGCTGTTGTGCAAATGGAACAGACAACAGGTAGAAAGGCAATTAGCAAGACAACCCCTATACAGGAGTGGTTCTGCAGGTGGTGACCATAGACCTTTTCTCTGTTCTCATCCTTTCTGGCTGATGTTTTGGTCACTTTTGCATTTTGTCAGTTCTCTCACCATAGAGGTAGCATGAGGCGATGTCTACAACCCTCAGAAGTTGCTCAGGAAGTGCAGCTCATTCAGGATGGCACATCAATGCGAGCTGTGGAAGGAAGGTTTGCTGTGTCTGTCAGCAAAGTGTCCAGAGCATGGAGCAGATACCAGGAGACAGGCCAGTACACCAGGAGACATGGAGGTGGCTGTAGGAGGGTAACAACCCAGCAGCAGGACCGCTTCCTCCTCCTTTGTGCAAGGAGGAACAGGAGCAGCAGTGCCACAGCCCTGCAAAATGACCTCCAGCAGGCCACTAATGTCCATGTTTCTGCTCAAACTCAGTGTATGAGTATGATTCCAAATCCAGACCTCCAAGGGGTAATAATTTTGATTTACATTGATCAATTTTTTGTTCTTAACGCATTCCACTATGCGAAAAAGATTTTCAACTGGAATATTTTATTCATTGAGATCTAGAATGTTATTTTAGTGTTCCCTTTATTTTTTGAGCAGTGTACATTTTAAATAAAATCTCAACACAGTCCTTAGAAGCATTTATTATTGAAATTAAGCTTAACATTCAAGAAGTGTTTTTGCCAGAATGACCAATAAATGAAAATTTGTATTCATGTGTTTTTAACTCATCATACTTTTTATAAAATACACGCTTTTAATTTTAATAATCAGCAAATGGTCCAGAGTACAATTTGTGGAAGTGTTTGTTTACCATCAAAAGTATCTAAAAACTGAACGTGAACCAAAATGATAAAAATACGTAGAAGTGGGACCCTTCAAACTTAATAAAATACACTTTTAGTAAAAAAAAAATGTTTCAACACAGTCTGTAGAAGTGTGGACCATTGTTGGACCATTCACACTTTTCAGAAAATGAAACTTGATGTGGAACATTTATAAAAATGATACCGCCCATATAAACACCCATCAATCCATCCATTATTCCTGATCAGAGTCAGGGAGAGTCCTCTATCCCCTAACATAGAAACATTTAACTTACAAATTAACTCTGTGTTGTCCTGCCTTTGTGCAATTTTCATCCTTTTAAAAAATATCGATTTTAGTTTTAGCAAATCAATGCTAAGAATTTAGTAAATCAATGTGGAACAAAAATACAAGTGCTATTCATAAAATTAGAATATCAAGAAAAAGTTGATTTATTTCAGTAATTCAATTCAAAAGTGAAACTTGTATATTCATTCATTACAAACAGACTGATATATTTCAAATGTTTATTTCTTTTCATTTTGATGATTATAACTAACTAAGGAAAATCCCAAATTTAGTATCTCAGAAAAGTAGAATATTGTGAAAAGATTCAATATTGAAGACACCTGGTGCCACACTCTAATCAACTAATTAACAAACTAAAGGAGGGCAAGACACAAAAGGTCATTGCTAAAAAGGCTGGCTGTTCACAGAGCTTTGTGTCCAAGCACATTAATAGAGAGGTGAAGGGAAGGAAAAGATGTAGAAAAAGTGTACAAGCAATAGGGATAACCACACCCTGGAGAGGATTGTGAAACAAAACCCATTAAAAAATGTAGGGGAGATTCACAAACAGTGGACTGCAGATGGTGCTTCAAGAATCACCACACACAGCTGTTTCAGCTGTCACAAGCCTTGTGTCAAGCCACTTGATCAAGAGACAGCATCAGAAGCATCTCGCCAGGACTGCTGCTGAGTGGTCCAAAGTTATGTTCACTGATGAAATTAAATTTTGCATTTCCTTTGGAAATCAAGGTCCCAGAGTCTGGAGAAAGAGTGGAGAGGAACACAATCCATACCTGAGGTCTAGTGTGAAGTTTCTACAATCATTGATGGTTTGGGGAGTCATGTCATCTGTCATCCACTGTTATATCAAGTCCAAAGTCACTGCAGCTGTCTAATAGAACATTTTGGAGCACTACATTCTTCCCTCTGCTGACAAGCTTTATAGAGATGCAAATTTCATTTTCCAGCAGGACTTGGCACCTACCCACACTGGCAAAAGTACCAATACCTGGTTTAATAACCATAGTATCATTGTGCCTGATTAGCCAGCAAACTCGCCTGACCTAAACCCACAGAAGATATTTGAGCTAATGTCAAGAGGAACATGAGACACCAGACTCAATGTAGACAAGCTAAAGGCCACTATAGAAGCAACCTGGGCTCATAAAAGCACCTCAGTGGTGTCACAGGCTGATCACCTACATGCCATGCCACATTGATGCAATAATTCATGCAAAAGGAGCGCTGTCCAAGTATTGAGTCCATATACTGTAAATACTTTTCAGTAGAACATTTATTTATTAAAATCATTTTTATTGTATTGTATTGTATTATATAACATAAGTTTGAGATTTTGAGATAGTGACTTATGGCTGTACAAAATAAACACTTAACATAGTTTACTCTGTGTGTAATGACTTTATATAAAATTAAATTGAATTACTGCAAAAAAATGAACTTTTTTGATGCTATTCTATTTTTTGAGACATAGTGTATATATATGTCTGAGTACAGTGTGTTCCAAGTTACGTTTTAAAATTTAATGTGTACGTCTGCACTAAAATTGGCAAAATGTGACTACAGAAAGTCTTTAATATTGAAAACTATATACAGTATTCATATTTACTCAGACTTTATCATCATATCATTGTAAGAAATAACTCATCTTACATTGGGTGTTGGTTCAAATTTAAATATATGCTAAATATAATTTGATTATGAAAATATTTGTGTTACAGGTTTCAATAGAATTCCAGACTATTAGAAATAAGACTATCATATTATGCCACTGACTTTTGTTCAGGTTCACAGTCTGTGTTCTCTTTTTCTGCCTCATCCATAGTGACCACACACTGAGGTTTCTGTACTGATTCTTTGTAAGGGAACTTCTGGTCACACACAATGGGTTTAGTTGACATGATGGTGGTCTCTGAGTATTCTTTAACTTGTTCGCATGTCTTAACATTAGATGCCACTTTCTTAGCACAGCAGCATATTCTCTGGTTCTTCTTCTGCTTTTTTGGAGCAGGTGGCCATACAGCGACTGGCAGAGTTTGATAGCAAGGGGTCAAGTCTTCTTCATCATCAACTGTCCTGATAAATAAAAATTGCAGTATTGTTACCATCACAAGAACGTTAGATCTCCAAAATCTACAATTATTTTTCATTCATGATTAAATTCACATAATGTAAAAATCAATCTGTTTGATTAAACTTAAGATGTAATACTAATGTAATATGTAATAGTCTCTTAAGCTTACAGGGAATTGTAAAGTAGAATGTAACCTCGGTTTTTCATCATTAAAATGGTCTAAAGTGCCCGATAATCAAAATGAACAACTGAAGCAATATTTCCCATAAGAAATTATGTAAATTGTATTAATACAATTAAATCTGGAGTGTTCCAGACAGTTTTTTTGTACACCCATACTCAATGCCACTATTTGTTTTTGCACAAGTTTTCAGGCGGTAGAGCTTAGTGATGGGGAGTTCGCTCTTTATGATCGGCTCCCAAAGAAGAGCCGGCTCGTTCGGCTCCCAAACAGCAGTTTGCTTGTTATTATTTGTAGCCTCCTATTTAAATCTAAATAAGCAAAAATAAATTCCATGTGTGTGGTGAAGCCCCTTTGCCTTCAGTCTTTTTATGATAAACTTTTAATTATTCATAATTGCTTAATTTTGTGCATTTGTCCTGTTAAACATTCTTTTATTTAACATTTTTAAATAAATTTTTAATGGCAGTAGATGCCACGACAGCTGCTGGTTCGGGACCAGACTCACCACAGAGTCAGTAGATATAGACCTAGCTCTCTCATCCAACTGCACCAAGGGATGGACTGTTCTTATATGACGGTGCAGGTAGTGGTGGAACCTGTTCTCAATGTAATTTTCAGTTTGCAGTGACAGCACTCTAATTTCTAATGTCTAAGTGCAAGCGATGTTGTAATATCCTGTCTATCCCTCTAGCCAATGAGTGTTAAGCCCAATCCCCCCCCAGTCAAACAAGGGTCAGGGAAAAAAATAATCAATTTAATTTGTAACAGTAATGTGTGAGTGGTAAAGGTAACGTGTGCAGTGAAAAATAAAAATGAAAGCGAAAGTGTCAGTATTACATTTACAATAAGTATTTTCCATTTATGATCGTTTTAATTTACGATTTTGCAGTTTCATTTACAGTTTTTCATTTACATTTACGATACTTATACTTTACGTTTACAATTCCTATTTTACGTTTACGCTTAAGCTGAGCCTGTTTTGACGCCATATATGTGACCCCGCCAGGGAAAACCATGCCAAAGTCACTTGGCAACTTATTGAGATATCGTGTCACTCACTTTAGCGACAAAACTTAGCCACTTTGTATTATTGCTGTAAATGAAAGATAATAGTCTCAGATATCTATCGGAGTAAATATTTTTAAAAACAAAACTTAAATTCACAAAAAAGTTGTTTTGAAAAAAACAAATTTTGAAAAAAAAAGAATGACTTTGACCTGGTTTTCCCTGGCGGGGTCACATAAGGTTTTTGAAACATTTACTGAAACACATTAAACATTTACTGTTTATATTTGTGTTAGAAACAAAAAGGAGCCTTTTATACATTTACACATAAGCCTTTAGATCAGAAAGTGTATAACATTTAACATAAAACCGGACTGGCACTTACTGTATAGAAAAAGCTTACCTCATGTCATAAGTGGAGCCCATAAAAATGGGACGTGACAAGCCAAAGGGCAGGCTGAAACTTTTATCTGTCCAGTATTTGTCTTTCTCTAGAGGAGGAAGACTCTGGTGCATATCATCCACAGCTAACATTGAGACCTTTTAACAAAGAGTCAGGCACCTGTTAGATTGGCTTCAAAGTGAAACCTTTTGATTATCTGACACTGTGATGTATGTCTATAACCTGAATGTTTCTGTCAATAAGCTGGTTGGTTTCAAAGTCATCATCATCTTCTCCAAATGGGTTGATGATGAGTTCCCCTACCTAAACACAGGTTTGACAAACATTGTGAAATTGATTCTATACTGATTTTATGTACATAACTTGTACATGTGCTGATGCGCTGACCCGATTCCTTTAGGAACTATTATTCAGACATACCTTTAACCAGCCGGCATAGAAGAAAAACTCAAGCAGTGTGAACACGGGGATGTATAGATCCACATGAACTTTAAGTTCATCAGCTTTCTCAGGTTTTACAAACTGACGTCCAATCAAACAGAAAGCAAAAAAGGAATAAACCGCCAAAGTAACCACCTGCACACAAACAGCACCGTATAAAAAATTAGTTTAAAGAATAAAACACTGAAAACAAACAAAAAATTAAAATTTTGAATCTAGCAGAAAAAATGACTTTACTAAGTGATAACTCCTGTATCTCCTAAAGTAGAGATAAAATAACACACCAAACACTGCACACGTTAATGATTTAAAATATTGATTAAGAAAAATGATGACTATATCTCGGTTCCTGTATAAGTTACATAGCGAGACTAGAGCTGGAGGCAGGATAGTATAATAACCAGCTGCTTGTGAAGTTTGGTTTCTGATGCACTCTGCAAACTTGGACATGAATGTATGATGGGCATGTGATTGTGCATCTTAGAGTAATATAACTTGTATAATATATTGTTTTTTTTTACTATGCTATTATATTATATACTACTACTACTACTATTAATGATATATTACATCTAGTGTTTACAGAGAAGTTACAGTGGGAGAAGACTGCAGCGTTTGTAAAATATGATTCAAAGCCTGTGAACATGTCATGCAATTGATTTAAGTAAAAATTGCTTTACAGGCCTCTGATGCTGGCTTTAAATCAAACTCTAAATACCACATACCTGTGTGTAAACCAGTGGGATGCTGATCCAGTCATAGTGAAACAGCATGCTGCACTTTGCCCTGTAGTTATTCAGCTCCTGACACATTAGAGAAGTAGTTAGCATCAAGAATAGGTCTGGTGATATCAGGAAACTAGATTTATTGTACCATCACAGTTTCTTCGCTTTACGTGGGTGAAATTAGAGCTACAAGGCTACCATTGCTAATTAATACTACCTTAAACGTAAACAAAACAGTTGTTTTTATCAAGATACATCACCAACACCTGTAAACAGGAATAACACTTCACCACTACAGACAGACACTTCAGACTAGAAGACTGAGCTTGAATGAGCTTGTTCTGTACAAAGTAAATCATACTGTGTCCTAAACCACAAAATAAGCCAGATCTTGTCTTTATTTGGTCAGTAAACCAGGTCTTGTCTGTGAGACTGAGGTTTTGGTGATGAGTTTTTATAGAAACCACTGGGCTATTGGGGTTAGTACAGAGTTCTAATGTTTGTTAGCAGTGTTAGTCATCCTGATCCAGTCTTAAACTAAAAAAGATCAATTTGAACTTTTGAGTCCATGTGGGTAAAATGTGTAAATCTGATTTTTGAGTGAAGCATTACTTAAGTATGTTACTTAAAGCTATTTAACATTAAGCCAAATAAAATATATCAAAAGTAAGAGGTTTATTGGTAATTTAGAACAATTAGTTATGCCAAATAATATAATATGTCAGTAGAGCCGCAAGCTATCTGGCTTATATCTGCTACACATATCAGCTGTTGTACTTTAGTAGACGTTTTGGTTTTGATTGTACACCCTCAATAACACAGCATGTGTTAACACTTACATCCATCAACAGTCTCAGAGCGATGTCATCTTTTACTCGACCCTCCTCCCTCGCTTTTGATGCCAGGTTTGCAAACCAGGTCAAAGGCATCCAGTATTTATTAAAATCCGAGTAGAGATGATCAAGAGTTTTCCGTTCTTCTTCAGTCATAAATCCTACAGCAGTGACACTATTTTAGATCATTGTAATCCTATTACAGCTGTAACTTAGATCTACACTCCTGATCAAAATCTTAAGACCAGTTAAAAAATTGCAAGAATTTGCATTTTGCACTATTGGATCTTAAGAAGGTTCTAAGTAGAGCTTCACAATGCTAAAAAAAGAAATGGGTGCAAGAGACAAAACTTTCGAGCAGGGAATTGATTAAAAACAACAATTTAACTGAAATAGGCTGTTCATCAGCTGATCAAAAGTTTAAGACTATAGCTCAAAAAAAAACCTCAAGACAGAAATTACAGTGTCAAAAAAAGGACTCGGTAATGAGTAGCTCCACCATTCTTGTTGACCATTTCAACCAATCGTTTAGGCATGCTTGATGCAAGCGTTTTCAGGAGGCTAGTGGGAACATTGCTCCAGATGGCTTCACGAAGGGCATCCACTGTCTGGAACTGATGTCCATTTTTGTAAACTTTCCTTGCCATCCATCTCTAAATGTTCTCAATCAGATTTAGATCAGGGGAACACGCAGGATGGTCCAAAAGAGTGATGTTATTCTCCTGGGAGAAGTCCTTTGTCAGGCAGGCATTGTGAACTGCAGCATTGTCCTGTTGAAAAACCCAGTCATCACCACACAGACGAGGGCCCTCAGTCATGAGGGATGCCCACTGCAACATCTTCACATAGCCAGCTGCTGTTTGACGCCCCTGCACAACCTGAAGCTCCATTGTTCCATTGAAGGAAAAAGCACCCAAATCATGATGCTTATGTAGCTCAACAATCCTACCACATTCAAAGTCAGTGAGCTTTTTTGCTTTTGCCATTAGGAGGTCTTGACAGTGTAAATACTTGATAGAAAATGACATGGAATCCAAATTTTTGTGCAGATTTAGTCTTTTAAAGGCTATGGTCTTTGGAAAAAATCACGTTTGAGTGAAAATGCAGTTTTCAAAAAATTGGCTGCTTAAAACTTTTTGTCTCTTGCGCCGATTTCTTCTTTTAGCATTGTGAAGCTCTACTTAGAACCTTCTTAAGATCCAACAGTGCAAAATGCAGATTAAATTTTTTAACTGGTCTTAAGATTTTGATCTGGAGTGTGTTTGTCTCATTTAGTGCTTGAAAGGTACAGAATTCATTTGTTTTTTATGCTTTCTTTTGCTCATTGTTATGTCTTAGTTGTCAAGGTGGAAATCCTGTAATATTATAGCCAAGTGGGTCTATTTTGTGGGGGAAAAAAATTATTTTACTTTTTTTCAAACAAACAGATCCCCAGTCTATACAGTCCATACATTCAAACTTTAAAACAGTTTTTTAGGGCACTTTATCTCTGGGCTTTCATACTGATGTGTTTTATTCTGGACTGAATTCTGGATGAGGCACATTATAGGACCAATTTGAGCATTTACATATATTGGTCTTAAAGGTACAGTTTAAAAACCTGTTCATTTCTGAGGGATAAAGAGAAGCTGGGAATGGTCATATAAACATGTATCCTGGATATGCTTTATAATATAAGAAAAATGTAAGATAAAGATAAGTAACAGGTGAATCTGTATAAGTGTGTATCTCTTACCTGCCTCCACTATGTGCTGTAGTGTAGGGAAACGTTTGTGGACGCGTGTGCTGATGGAGCGCAGGATGAGGACAGAGGAGAGGTTGGCGTATCTCATTAGCGTTCGCCTCAGGAGACGACCCTGTTCATCAGAGCCGTGGACGTTACCAGACACCACCATCATCAGGTTATCAGGCAGGGGGAAACTGGTGTACTGCCCCCACCAACGCTGGAACGCCTGTGTTACGTAAAACCCTGGAAACCACAATCATTTCCATTACAAAGCTTTTTCATTTATATGTACATATAATTTCATATATCATTCTTAATATTATAAATCGTGATGACCTCAGCCACATGTATTTATAATATTCCATCAACAGCATATAATGTAATGTAGAGTGGTATTGATTAACTAAACAAGTTATTGGATGAGAACTACAAATAAGTATTATAAGTATAAGTCTGCTATGAGGGAGAGAGGTTTGGAAAAGGGTAAACTAATTTTAATGTTAATTTTATTTATTCTAAAATAATATTAGTGTTTTTCTGACTTATAAATATTCAAATAAATACACTCCTGGGCTAAAAAATAGCTTTTTAAGCTATTATAATACTTTAAGACTGTTGAAATATTACTCAGAAGACTATATACTGTATACTGTAGATCTGTACCTGTAGCTAAATGTGATTTCTGCTCTTATTTAGGGGCTCGTTGGTAGCTTGTAGGTTTTGGACATTAACAAATCTCATCCCAAATCATCCTGTTAACCCTTTAACATCCTCACCAAGAAAGAAGAAATGTAATTATTTAATTTATTTATTTTGGATGAGGTGGGGTCAGGAGCGATATTTGAGTTTGAATCCGAATCATGCTTCTTGCCTTTGGCAGCCAGGACCCAAGAGAGCAACATTGGCCATGCTCTCTCCAGGCAGGGTACTCTGTCCCCAGCACAACTAAGTAATGTCGGCTGGCTCAGGCAATCCATCAGAACTTGGGATCCAGCACTTTTCTCCAAGCATGTTGGCTGCCTGGCAGCGATGTTTCGAAAGTAGTTTAAAAAAAAAGGCGGAGCTTGATTCACATGCATCGGAGGAGGCCTATGTTAGTCTGCACCCTACTAGAGTCAGTTACATTACAAGTGATAGGGAGTGTCAACAAATGGGCGGGTCAATTGCTACCAAACATATTGGGGAGAAAATTGTGTAAAAGTAAAAAAAAGAATAATATGAAAGTTCTGCAATAACAGGCTACTTTTGTTAACTTTTTAAACACCACACTCATCTTTGGTGGTGCAACTGCACTAATAGTTTTTCAGCATTTGATCCAGTTTATTCCTAGTGGTGTCTATGAAGCATTGCTGCTTTTCATTCAGACAAGAACATGTTGCATTTCTAGTGACCACTAGTGGATATTTTTAGCTTAATAAACCTCTACCAATTGGTGGAGCTGGAACAATCACATTGTGTTAAGTTCAATGCCTAATATAGATATAGTGACTCAAATGTGCTCTACCAAATGGTTGAGCAGAATGTTAAAGGGTTAAGAAGAAAAAAACATGCCAGAAGATATTTCTGGATATTTCGTCACCTACATGTTAGTTTGAGTTTTATATTAAAAATTTTAATACTGATGTAATTTTGCACAATAAACATGAGTAAATAAGTGCATTTCCCTATTTCCCCTCAACTACAGCAATGCGTAGGGATGAGCAAACAGTGGCTCAGGTCTCAGGAGTGTATTTAGTTCGTGGTAATTTTCTGACTAATGACTTTTTAACAAATTTTTTGACAAAATTGAGCAGTTTTGGGTTTGGCTTATTTTTTTTGCTCTTCTCAGGGAACCTTTGCAATGTGCTGTAGATAATGATGTCAGAATCACAGACGTATATGAGGTTTGGGTTTGATTGGATACTTTGTCTTACCAAGAACAAAAGACATAGGGATGAGTTTGGCAAATTTATTGCAGTGACGAGCAGCTCTCTCAAACAGCTCCTGCTGACCTTCAGTGAGGATGCATCTGAAATACAAATTCACAAGCTCAAAATTAGAGGTTTAACCATCTGAGGGGCATTTTTTAAAGCAGGGTAACCAGCAGATCAGCCCGATAATATAAACCCAGAATCACACCTGTCCAGCAGGTGCAGTATTTGGATTAAATCATCCAGTTATATTAATTAATTGTTTTGTTAAATAAAATGCCACACATTTGGTCAACCTAGTGAGAAGTAAAGCACTTCAAATGTCTAAACAACCTTTAAGCCTTTTAATAATCTGTTCTTTATTCTTCATGAATATCCACATGGGCATTTTATTGCCTAAATATTATTTGTTGGCTCAGGAAACTTAATGGGATTCTTTTAAAGTTTCATATCAAAAATAACATGAGACAAAAGAGATGCACTGATAGACCAGCATGAGAAATTGTCTTTAGTTATAAACATAAGTGTTGTTGTCTGAGCACATTTGAGCACAATGTGACTCTACTGAGACTGATCCTAAAATTTGAGGAGACACATGAGATTACTGAGGTCTTCAGGAGAAATATTTGCATAGCAGATCTGACACTTGCACTAAAACTGTATTTGTGTGTTCTACTGAGATGTTCAGCAGATCTACTTTTGGAGTTCTCTTCCTTTTGAGTGTAAAGGCTTAATATAGTCATAAGCAGATTACTCTTTGTCTCTCAAAACCTTTGACATTATTATTCTGAGAGATGTTACCTGTATACAATGCTGAAGAAACTGTAAAGTAAGCAGAAAACAAGAAATTCTTTGTAGAGCAGTTTATAAATGCTGCCTTTCCATCTGAAGAGAAGCTTGGTGAAGCCAGCAAACCTGGCATTAGCAACCTCCAGTGTGTAGGACACAGTCATGATGAACAGATTGGGGGGAAAGTCTGAAAATGAAAACATTTTATTTTTATAAGCCTTATATTTTTGTATATATTGATAGTTTATCCAATACTTTTATTTCAGCCTTTGTGAAAGTTATGCACAATATAAATGACTCATGAAAGGTCCAACATGATCCTTAAGTTCCAGTTGTGTCCCTGATGCTCGCCTACAAAGCAAAAAAATGGACCAGCCCCTCTCTACCTAATGGTAATGATCAAGTCCAGAGTTACACCTCAAACCCTTAGAGTTTCGGCTTGGCTTGGTCCAACATCCTTCAAGACACATGGAAGACTAACATCAAGACTCTTCTCTGTCCTTGCACTGAGGTGGTGGAACAAACTCCCACTGACTGTTTAAACAGCAGAATCCCTCACAGTCTTCAAACACAGACTGAAGAGCATCTCTTTCTTCAACACTTAAACAAGCACTAGTTTAACTCTTATTGTAATGCTCTTATTATATGTATAATTGTGTATCTTTCCTTCTTTCTAGGTATTAGTAATGGTTGTTCTAACAGTGTCTGAACTGAAGAATAGTTTAGACTCTAACCTGTCTGTACTAGTAAAGATAATTCTCTTAATGGAAAGAAAGCTCTGGATTAGAGCATCTGCCAAATGATGTAAATGTATCGTTTAATGGTTCACTAAACATTCATAAACCCTGTCATACAACGCATTCATTTTAAAATTCTTTTATTCACTTACAAAGCCCTCCATAATCAGGCACCTCCCTACATCACCCATCTGCTCCATCACTATACTCCCTCTCGTTTACTTCGCTCCTCTGATGCAAATCTCCTGTCCATACCGCGTAGGACCAAGCATCGTACCTGGGGTGATAGAGCCTTCTCAGTCGCTGCTCCCACCCTGTGGAACTCTCTCCCCAAACATATCCGTGATTCTTCTGATCTCTCCACTTTCAAATCTCTCCTAAAAACTCACCTCTTCAGATCTGCTTTTAATTTATGTTTTCATGTACCTTCTTTTATTTGTTTTAATCCAATTATAATTTTTACTTGTTGCCTTTTCCTTTATATTTATATATATTGTTAATTGTATATGCTGTTGTAATTTTTGTATTGTAAAGCATCTTTGAGTGTCATGAAAAGCGCTACACTAAATAAAATGTATTATTATTATTAAACACAATCTGACATAGTTATAGATAGATAGATAGATAGATACTTTGTCAGACCATGGTCTGAAATTTGTTTTGCATGAAGAACATTGGCTCTGTTATTTACAATACATAAACAAACAAACAAAAAAAAAAAAAAAAAAAA
>BRDA01005513.1:16189-47268 GCA_036984385.1 Crenuchus spilurus | reverse complement strand
AAAAAAAAAAAAAAAAAAAAAAAAAAAAAAAAAAAAAAAAGGAGTCGCATTATAACATCATCAATGACTATCGCTTCAGTTCTTTAATTTGTTGTTTAATTTAAGGATTGACTGATATACAAAAGAATATTTTAGTCTAACCTTATTAAACTGGGGTTAGACTAAAATATTCTTTTGTATATCAGTCAATCCTTAAATTAAACAAAGAACTGAAGCGATAGTCATGAGGTTCCACCATAGTAAGAATCCAGTATCTTTTATTTGTGAGGTATTAAGGATTATTGTTATGTAACAGCATTAAAATCGGTTGTTTTTCAGGTTGGGTTAGAACTAAGAACTGGAAAGTTAAGTTTAAGAGTTAAAACAGATAAGTGTCTATTAGATTAGAATAGATTAGTGTCTATTAGAAGTGTAATATTAAGTGCCTTAATTTAAAGAGCTGCTTTGGTTTGTATAAACAGGTTGTCCAGGGAAATAAATGGATGTAAATGTGCAGATGTATAAAAAAGTTTTTCAGCTCCTACCTCACTCCTGCAGGTCCATAAACAGTGAGAGGATCCTCACCCCTCATTGTCTTCTTTATATTCTCTGTAGAATGGCAGCCTCCATCCATTCTGTGATTTGTGGTTTGGGAACTAGATATACGTCTACGTTTCAGCGAAACTACATGAAGTTCACTGCTCTGCCACTGTGAGTAATTTGCAGTGTTCTCAATTAGTGATAAAGATAAACATTGTAAAATGATGGATATTTGTGGATTACATGACGTTTATAGAAGTGATTTCTTCTTTGGATGGTGCATAATTTTTCCCAAAGATTTTGAATAGTAAAATATTGATACTTTATAAGTAATGATAACATAAAAATAAGCACAGAGCTAATGGACAGTAGTGTGTTTATGAATGGAGAACAGGTGAGTGCAGTGAGTGCAGTGAGTGAGTGTAGATTAAATGCATGTAGTACTCTGTGATGTGTGTCCATGATGTGACGATATGAAATTAAATTAAAGACATACTCTGACATACATACTCTGCCCAGCACCCAGTAGAGGGGAAGAAGGGCTTGTTGCAACCCTGACTAGGATTAAACAGCTACGTTTTTTTCCTTAATTTCCCTTGAAGGAACCTCCTAAAGCAGGGGTAGGCAACTCCAGTCCTGGAGTGCCGGTGTCCAGCACAGTTTGGTGATGTCACTGCTCTGACACTACAATTAAACATGCTAATTGCCCGCTGAGTTGAATCAGGTGTGTTTGATCAGGTAGATCACCAAACTGTGCAGGAAACCGGCACTCCAGGACTGGAGTTGCCTACCCCTGTCCTAAAGGGATCAATAAAGTACTAACTATATATCTGTATCTATACATCCATTTATCTATCTAAAAGGTTATTATTTCTGAATATTATGGTACTGAACCAATGATAATTCCACCAAACCCTCTGCTGAACTTCTGCTTTGTAACAGGATTAGTAAAGGATTAACACAGCTTACATAAGAAATCATAAACATAAATCTGCCTACCTGTCACAGCACTGACATTCATGTGTTTACACTAAAGATACCTTCAGGCACGTTTGTCTCCTTCAAAGTTCAGAGGGGTGTGAAATGTTCCTCCCAATAATTCCTGCTCACAGCATCCTTGTGATTTTGCTTTATAAGAGTGTGATGTGTGTTCTCCTGTTTGTTAAATTTGGCTGAAAATATTATTTTTAAACTATTATTTTTTAACAATTATGGTTGAATCCTGAGGTGAGAGGAAGATAGAGTTGGTGTTTCTCCAGCCAGTTCATCCAGAGCCCCTTCTTTATCATGGACAGAGGGGCGGGATGGGCAATAATTTTCTTTTCGTTCTGAGAAATTGCTATAATACCCCAATAACAGCACTATTATAATTGGGAACTACAAAATGTGGACAGAAAAATGATGTATGATGGTTATTTTGGTCAGAAGAAAGCCTGCCAGTCTCAGTGTGACATAACATTACTGAAACACTGAATAGTCTCCCTGTTTCACTGCAGAATCCAACATAAAAAGCATGTCTGAATGTGTAAAAATTATTCATTACAAAACAAAACTGAAATATTATATAACAATGAATTTGTGATCAAAGTTGTTGTTTTAGTTCTTCTGCCGTACAGTAGGGCTTGAAAATGTGTTAAATAATCAGTACTTCCTGCTCTGTTTGTTGTTTAAGATGGCAGATGCAGCATTTAAAAAACGTGTTTATATAATAATTTACATACACCAGTCGTAAAGATTGTATATGATCAATATGTTTAATTTTGCTTTTAAAACTTTTTGATACATAAAACCATGAATGTGTGTATAATACAATCTCAGGAAAACTAAAATAAAAGACAATTGCAGGATATGGGCCCAAATATATATTTTTTAATATTACTTATTTAACTCATTTGTCAACAGGGCTGAATACGGAGATGCTTTGTCTTGCAACTGTAACAAGAAAAAGTAGACAAAAGTGAATGTAATAATGGTTAAAATGAGGCTGTTGCCACTAGAGGGCAGCAGCAAAGAGGAACAGAGAATGAGCAAGTTCTGCTTAAGTTTACAGCTACAGCTCTACACTCTATTTTTAGAGGGTTTTTTTCTTGTTAATCCTTTAATTTACCCAGTCAGATTATTTAGCACTTCTCTTATAATGACAGACCTTATATAAGTTTCATAATAGATGTTGAATAATGCAGCAGTAGTTAATGAATATTTCATATTAGTTAACAATTTGTCCACTTACCTCACATATCAGCCAATACATGTTTGAAGTTCAAGTTTTGCTTTTTTAGTTTAGTTCTCTGAACCAACTCAAACCTCATCCAGGTCTTAAAGAAGGTCTCACAGACTAGTGGATGTGGTTTGAGACACAGTATGACTTGCTGTGAAGTATAAAAATAAATGAAATCTCACAGCTACAGACACTTCAGACTGCAGCAGGGTTTGTAGAAGACCTAGGATCTAGGATCAGATTCCTCCATAGGTATGATGGTCGTCATCACTAAAACTATTAACTTCCTGTCACTTCCAATACTGGGTTGGTGATTTAGTATTCTTATGCTACTTATAAAATGTAAACAAAAATAAACAAACATTACTCACTGCTGCCCTCTACAGGTGATATTAACTTCTAACAAACATTACTCACCACTGCCCTCTAAAGGTGATATTAAGTTCAAATAAACAAATATTACTGCATAATGCTCAGCCCAGTGCCCAATGAAGGAAGGGTTAGGGAGAATTACAATGACCCTGATTAGGATAACGTGATTAAGATGGATGGATGGATGAATACTCACTGCTGCTCTCTAAAGGTGATAGACACAAACATCAAATAAACAAACATTACTAACCACTCACCACACCAACTAGAGGAGTTTCTGTGGGTTGTAATATTGCCCCCTGTTGTGTAGTTCATGGAGACTTTTTAAAGTTGTATTTTTTGTGTTTATCTGAATGCAGAGATTTTCAAAAACATTGCTTGTGTGAATTAAAGTTTTTTTTTTTTTAGATGGTTTTCAAAAGTAAACCAGTTACGCACACAAGCCTTATTTCTTGCATCTGGAGCTTTTTTTATTTAAGAAAAGAAACATGTTTTCATTTTAAACAACTGTTGTAAATTCACTCTGTGAAAGCCTGTATATGTGGGAGCAATGTTGCAGAATGGAGCCACCACCCAAACACATGAGTGAAAACCTACATTTAAAGTCCAGTTTGTCTAGGCAGGCCAGGTAAGGATGGCTCTAATGGGCCTCCGAAACTCAATGCTATAATTACAAACTCCCAAACAGGGTGAAATCAGAGCAGGGACTCAATTCTGCTGAGTGATTTCAGACAGTAATGAATGGAACAGGTCATAGCTGGGGCAGGACAGAAGAAAATACTAGAGAGAGGACGAAAAATAGTTTTTCTCAAAGAAATAGTGAAAAATCAATGATATTTCATATTACAGGCATGAAAAAAGCTTCAATGAATATATCTGAGTCGAATGTGTATTATTTACACATCAGTGCACTTTTTTGCAAAACGTAAATCAAATGTTAGACTAATTGTGTTTATATTCCAATAGAAATGATGTACACTGAATCAAGTGATCATAGTAAATTGAATCAAATGATAAGACAAGAACCCAGACTATATTTAACTTTTATACTCATTTTAATAAAAGCCACAAGTTAAAACTGCCAGTGTTATCTTCCAAAAATTGTGTATATTCTATTTAACAGTAAAAATAAGTGTTTGTAAATGTAAACACACAAAATACTTTCACTAAAAATATTTACATAAATCTACATCATATGTAGTCAATCAGCCAAACATGTTGGAGACCACATTTTACTTTCGGCTTACATTTATAACAATCACTAGAAGTCAATAGTGACCTAAATAGCTCCATCATACCCATTCTGTAAAAGTACATTACCAAAACTTCTCTTAACCCACTCAAACCTGATCCAGATCTTAATGTTCTGTCAACACCGTCTCACAGAATAATGGACATGGTTTAGGACACAGTATGATTTCTAAACTAAAACTATAGATGCAGAATTTGGATTCAAGTCTTGCCTGACCATCTACATCTGGAGTAAGGGAGGAAATAAATATGCTTTCTAGGTGAATCATTCCTTTAAATCTGTTTTACAAGCACTTGCTAGAAGGGAATGTTTTACTTCATTTTTGACCTTTATAGGACTCTTGGCTTTTGTTTACAGGCTGGATCAGCTCCAGCAGAAACATGTTGGCACTAAATGTTGGGAAAGAAGCTACAAACATAAAAATGATCATCAGACACCTCACTTCCTGCTGTGGAGAAAGTTCATAAGAATATACTGTTATTTAAAAATATGTAAATATACACTAATTTCTCATCTTGGATTGGACTGATTTAACTACAGTATCTGATGCAGAAATACAGGGCAATATTGATAATGCTGCATTCAACATAAAAACCATGTGGTCTGGAGAGGAAGATTTGGATTTACAGCTTCAGTCTGACCTTACATGAGATATGAATCAGATTATTATTACATTATTACCTGCATTGATAGAATATTGTAGTAATTTATAATAGTTTAGGATAATCTAAATATGAAGCTTTTAACAAAAGAAAAAAATTATGACAAAAATAGTCTACACAGCAGTTCAAATAGCAACCTGACAGTCAAATGTGAATTTATTTTCCATAACTCCACTTCTTTCCTTTTATTTACATTAGTGTACACTAGCTTATGATGTGCCAGTTTGATAAGGCAAAGATGTTATCTAAAGCTTGATTTGACTGTGCAGGAATAGCTGATATATATCCATGTTTTAAGGCTTTATTTCTGTGCAGTCGCTTTTCTACTTGTCTATATACATAAATGTTCAAATAAATGACGCACAACAGCACTGTGTAGATCCTAATGGAAGCCGATCTGCTGCTGTGTTCTTAACTTCCTGTCACCCTTCTTGTGAACACAAGCCTGTTACTAACAATTTACCTGTCAATTAACTGCCATGAAAATAATTACAATTAATATGTTCTACAATCAAGCACCAGGCTAAAGTGGTCAAACTGGCCATTTAGTCATTTCACTTCCTAGCTTCTGGAGAAGAGATTCCGGCTGATAGTCGAATCTCGGATTCAAGAGGAACAATGTGGGTTCTGTCCCGGTCGTGGAACACTGGACCAGCTCTTTACCCTTGATAGGGTCCTAGAGTGTTCATGGGGTTCGACCATGTCCGTCGTGGTATCCTGTGGGGGGTGCTCCGTGAGTATGGGATACGAAGTTCTTTGCTAAGGGCTATTCAGTCCCTATACAAGCAAAGTAGGAGCTTGGTCCACATTACCGGCAGTAAGTCAGACTGGTTCCCAGTTGAGTTTGGACTCCGCCGGGGCTGCCCTTTGTCACCAATTCCATTCATAATTTTTATGGATAGAATTTCTCGGCGTAGCCAAGTGGTGGAAGGTGTCCAGTTTGGTGACCTCAGGATTCCATGTCTGCTTTTTGCAGATGATGTGGTCCTGCTGGCTTCATCAGAACAGGACCTCCAACTCTGACTGGACCAGTGTGAAGCAGCCGGGATGAGAATCAGTACCTCCAAATCCTAGACTATGGTACTCAGCCGGAAAAAGGTGGATTGCTCTCTCCAGGCTGGGAGGGTGTCCTTGCCTCAAGTGGAGAAGTTTAAGTTTCTTGGGGTCTTGTTCACGAGTGAGGGAAAGAGGGAGCGGGAGATCGACAGACGGATCGGTTCAGCATCCACAGTGATGCAGACTCTGTACTGGCCTGTTTTGGTGAAGAAAGAGTTGAGTCAGAAGGCAAAGCTCTCTGTTTACCGGTCGGTTTACGTTCCAACCCTCACCTATGGTCATGAGCTTTGGGTAATGACCGAAAGAACGAGATTGCAAATACAGGCGGCTGAAATGAGCTTCCTTCGTAAGGTGGCTGGGCTCTCTCTTAGAGATAGGGTGAAGAGTTCGGACATCCGAGAAGGGCTCGGAGTAGAGCCGCTGCTCCTCCATGTCGAGAGGAGCCAGTTGAGGTGGTTCGGGCACCTGGTAAGAATGCCTCCTGGGCGCCTCCCGGGTGAGGTGTTCCGGGCATGTCCAGTGGGAAGGAGACCCCGGGGAAGACCTAGGACACGCTGGAGAGATTCTCTCTCTCAGCTGGCCTGGGAACGCCTTGGAATCCTCCCATATGAGCTGGAAGAGGTGGCTGGGGTGAGGGACGTCTGGTCTTCTCTGCTTGGGTTGTTACCTCCGCAACCCGGACAACGGATAAGCGGAAGATGATGGATGGATGGACTTCCTAGCTCTCAATTAATAGTAGCGACAGCACCAATTTAAGGGGAGTCTGGTCACTTTTGATTACTCCCTCTACACTAAAAATGGACTGAAAAACACTAGAGTGACAGCAAGCGAGTTCTTCATTTAATGAGGATAAATGGGTGAAATGCTGATTCATTCACATGTAAATGTATCTAAATTCTGAAAAGTATAAAAATATATTGCATACACAAATCACTAAAACATACAATCTTTCCATTTTACTGCAGCAAACAGTCCTGATTGGATACTAAGTTGTGTGCTCAGTTCTGATTGGTTGTTAAGCTGCGCGCTGTTGCTTAGCTGATTGAGTCAGGAATGTTCATAAGGATCTGTTACAAAGAACTGTAACAGGAGTTTAACTGAATTTAAAAACATGACCGCAGTGATGTGTTGTGAAAACAAATGAAATTGACCATAAAATCATTAGAACTAAATAACTAATCTTTTAATCATTTAATAATTACAATTTTATGGCAAAGAAGCCATGAAGTTTGTTGTCTATTTTGCTTCTTGAACACAAGATTACAGGTGTGAAAATAACATTGCCAATATTTAATAGTCTAAACAACCAGTGCTTTCACCAAAACATTAAACCAGATGCAGATCTCGTTATTGTCACAGACACTGATGGTGAATTACTTTGTTGACTATTGAATTCTAGTGTTTATTAGCAATGTTAGCATCACATCTCCAGTTCTAAATGAAAGAAGCTTTAACTGGACTCAAACATATATTGGCTGATTGAATATAATTGTGTAAAATCATGTAAATTTTTCTTCAAGCACATCATTATTTAGGCAGGCGTCCATTTGCATTATGTTCATTGGTGAGGATTAGTTTCTATTACTTGTTAGCTTCATTAGCCTCATAGCTCCAGTGTAAAACTAAAGTATGCAAAGCTGTAATCAGGTAGGAAGCAATATTGTGGAAGCAGATGGTTTAAAATGTAAAACAACAGAGCAAACAGGTTAAACCACAGACTTGGTTAAAAAAAAAAAAAAAACACTCATTACAATGCTTAGGCTTGTCTAAGTAACAGAACTCCTGCCCTGCCCACTGGTGACACTCTATGACACATTTCATTACTGAAGGGAGTAACATACAGGCTTACATAGTAGTCATACTGGATTCAAAGTGCAACAGGAACCTCCCAAAAATGACTCCTGTGCACATTACTCTTCCAAAAGGAGCAGAAGTGTCCAGTAGAAAAATGTGCAGTGCAGTTGTGTTCTGCTCACTGTCTCTGCTGCATTCACATTACAAGACGTATTACTATTTACATTTTGTCACATTTATATTTGGAACATTTTTATAGGGGATATTTCAGGTTCAATACTGATTATTAATTCAGAAATATTTCATATCTGTTAATGGAGTGTTTAGTCATGATTCCAGAAGCTCGGCGTCAAGTGGTGAGGTAGGTGTATTACATGAACACTGCAACAGTTTAGAGTTTAACAGCAGTACAAAGGATTTGTCATGACTTTGAGACTTTGTGACTATTTAATTGTAATTTTCTTTAGTGTGGGCAACCTTTAAAGTATAAGCCTAAAGTGGCCAAATTAACCGGCCAGTTCTGCTGCTCAGTGGCTCTAAACTGACCGCGGACACAGCTTGAGCTCAAATAAACTCATTACTCACTGCTGAACCCTAAAGCTTTATAACATTCATGTTTTATGTTTGTGTGTTAGTTTTCAATTCATTATTTCTTTTATTTACACATTTGTTTATTTCAGTATGATGAAAATTTACAATGTTTACAAATCAAAAAATTATATTTGTTATGAATATCAACAAAACTATATTTGCAACCCAATTCATCATTCTGATCTAGTGCATAATTTATTTGCATAATTATCATGAATTCTAGTCTATTAAATTAATCTATAATTAATCTGAATAACTTTTATGGTATAGAACCAGCCACTATACTGTTTATGATTATACTACAGACTGTATATAAGAACTGGATGCAAAGACAGCAGTAGAAAAGTGAGGCAAAAACATCTCCGACACCCTCCAGTGACTGGTTGCAGTAGAGTTTTAAATCCCACCCACAACTGTTTTATTGAATGGGAGCTACAACAGACTTTAAAGTTTCTTCATTTAGTTCTTTTTTCTCTATGGCGTTGTGTTAATTCCACAAGCTGTACCTACAGATCAGTGTTTTTCTTTATGATAAATCTATTTTATAAAAGTTATTTGGGGATTTTTAAAGACGTGTGGTGATGAGGTGATTGACAGCTTGGTTGAGCTGATTGACAGCTAAATTTGACGTTTGCAGGCATTCTTTCCTTGACTTGTTACAGCATCTAAAGCTAGAAATACAGCTCAGCTTATTTTACATTCTGCAAAATAATAATATAATAATCTGTTAATAGGATTTAATCCTCATGTGGACCTTTTTGAAGAGAAGTGATATCTTGTTCAGCAGTACGTTGTACTCAAAAGGGGTGTCACCCCAACAGAGAGGGGTATATGGTGGCATCAATTTTCGCCATGTTTTTGCTTCAAAACATCAGAATGGAAGTAAATGGAAGCTGTTCAGTTCTTATATACAGTCTATGGATTATACCAGTGAATATGCTCAGGGAGAGTTATCAATAAATAATCACTAAAATGTTAACTTAATGTGCTCCTTTAAACAGCTAAAAATAATCTGCGTGTTGTGCCATTTAAATCCTGTAATGTGAATGCAGCCTTATATGCAAACAGATTTTGGAATGTTAGGAAAGATCCACACTCTCATACTCTCCATGATCTGAGTCCTCGATTTCTAGCCCAGGAACCAGACTGTAGTATTTAGTGGACTGGGCCATGTAGGCTTTCTCGCGATCAGCTGAGTCTTTCATCACTTCGGTTACACTAACCGTCTCCAGGTCCTGCTTGCTGTCTACCTCTTCCCTTTCTTCTTGCTCCTTTTTAACCACAATCCCCTCCACAGATGAGGTAGAGGGTGGAGGTCCCAGAGAGTCCACCGACCCCAGTTTGACCTCTACTTCCTCATAGATGTCCCGCGTGCTGCCTAGCAGAGCAGATGAGGGACGCAGCATTAACTGGTTCTTTAGCATAGCATCTTTATTGCTCACTTCAGCAGCTGCTTTCTCTCCAAATGGCAATTTTTCCTGAGGCCAGCGTCCATTTCTGTTCAAGTAGCTGTCCTGCTTGCAGGACCTGTAGGTTGGAGACTCTTTCTTCTTCCCTTTTTTGCCACAGCACCAGCAGAGCATCAAGACCAGGAGTAGAAGAAGTGGCAGAAGTATAAACAGGGCACTGAGGCTTTTTGGTGTTAATGGACAAAGGTCTTTTGCCTCCACTGACCAAACAGTCTTTCCTGCGAACCTCTGTGGAGAAGCACAGGTAAGATTTCCCACAATGCCAGCTAGGTTGGTGTTGTTGCCATGTTGGACCTTCTGGAGTTCCTCAACCAAAGAACAAGTACAGCTCCATGGGTTTTCTGTCAGATCCAGCTGTTGGATGGAAGGTTTGTAAACAGAACTGGGAAGAAATTGAAGATTGTTTCCATTCAAAAGCAAAACACGTAAGCTGTTTGAATTTTGCAAGAAATCTACAGGCAGATTGTCTATGAAATTTCTCCCTAAATGCAGCACTTCCAAATGATAAGCATTAGCTAGGAAGTTGATAGGGACCGATGTGAGCTGGTTATGACCCAGATACAGCTCTCGCAGTGAAGAAAAAGCAAAAGTTACATTAATTTGATTAATATAAGTGAGGTTACAGAAGGACAGATCCAAAATCTCAAGGTTAGCAGTGGAGTTGAAAGCTGTCCAAGACAGATTGCTAAATGAAGATCCAGTGAAGTTCAGACAGCAGGTGTTGGGGAGAACGGAAGGGAAATGATGCAAAACGGTGGCTGCTGGACACTTACATGTTGTCTGGTTTTGTCCCTCAGAACCAGACAACAGGCCGAGAATGAAGAGGACTCCACCAACAGAGATGCCTCCTACAACAAACGTACACAATTAGACATCACTTTGAGGTGTAGTTCAGCTAAAAATCAGATTTAAATAATGTTCTTTAACTTAAAGGAAATCCATCAATGGACATGTTCAGTGTCTGAGGGCTAATGTGACTAACATGTAATTGAAGCTTACACCTCACCAATTACACAGGTTAATGCACACTGATTAGTCTACCGTGTTCACTGAAGCCCAGGTGGATAGGGATGAAGACTGTCAATCAAATTTGGATGGTCCTCTTTGTGTTTTCAGCTATATGTATGTAGTGTATGGGTGTATATAGAGAACAGTGTCAGAAACCACATAATCAAGTCTCTTAGAGATTGTTGAACTCAGTTCAGTTTGAGGCCTGTGTGATTTAAGCATACAGTTAGCACCATGCTAATTGGTGGGGTATTAGCATTACTGATTAACTATATTAGCTTTCAATGTAATGTTAAAGCATTTTATTAGCATCTGTGGTAAGAGGGAAAACTGCAACAACAACAAAAAAAATTAATGATAAAGTCGTGTTCTAAAATGAGTTCTGGTTGCTTACGATGATGATGTGTTTTGCTTCTTCTCATGTTGAAGGTGATCTTAAGGGATTCCCAAGCTTTGTCTCCAGCTCTAGCACTGCTGCCAAGGTTTCAGGGCTCTTGTGGTTTGTCTAAAGGTTTCCATGGTGAGCAGGTGAGCAGGGATCAGGAGTCCAAGCTACAAGCGTAGGAGAGTTAGCACGGTTGGCTAAGACAAGAACAAATACTAGATACATTTGCTCAGGTGGTAGAACAATAAAAGTAAAAATGACACTTATCTGCTGTGATACTAAAGCTCTGTTCTAAAGAAATGTTCAGAAACTTTACAGAGGTGATGATGGGAACCAGGTGTCATAATGTCTAACAGAAATCAACGATCAGTAAACCTTTGTGCATCTTTTGATACTTGTATGTAATGTTGATCATGTAAAAAGTGATAAATATTTATATACATATACACTATCGGTCAAAAGTTTTAGAACAGTTTTAGAACACATATGGTATGTGCCTAGTTGGTCAGGAGTTCATCCTACAGCAGGATAATGACCCAAAACATAAGTCCAAGCTCTGCCAGAACTACCTCAGGAATAAACAACAAGATGGTCAGCTTGAAAACATGGAGTAGCAGCACAGTCTCCAGACTTAAACCCCATCCAGCTGATTTGGGATGAAGTGAAAAGCAAAGAAAACTTACAGGTACTAACATTTATGTGAACTTCTGCAGCAGATTCTGAAGATGCAGCTGTCTGAAGAATATTTGTCTATTGTAGAAAGAATGAGTGTGTTCAGCTGTTATATCTGACAAAAGGTGCTACTTTGTGTCCAAAGTTTAGATACATTTTGGTCTACAAATTTATTCCATTAGTTCTTATTTAACTCCTACACTTTCAGAGTGCAATAAGACATTAAACTGAATAATTAGCAATAAAAAAACTGGAAAAATGTGGGTGTTCTAAATCTAAATGTAAGTAAGTGTACATTTATATATAAAGCCCAAATCTTCTCAAGGCTATCATAAAACATTGCCTCAGATATCAGGCAGAGTTTTCATAAATACGTTATATAATATCTGTCTGTGAAGTAGGTTTTAGAGGCATTTAACTCTTCAGACATCTGGTTTGTATCACCACCACTGTGAACATGTCTTACCTGGGAAGTTTTTGAAGAAAACTAGTCTTGACTTTGTTTACATTTTAAACAGTTAATTAATCATAAAAACATGAGCAACTGGGAGCAGCTTAGCAGAGTGTGTGTGTGTGTGTGTGTGTGTTTCCTCTCCTGTAGTCCTGACAGCAGCAGGCTTTCCTGATGTAAACAATGGAGACTGGAATGTGTGAACTAACCAACAGACTGGCCCTTCTCGATCTCTCCAACCCCACAATCCATCTTACAGACACTAAAGGAATAGTTTACCCAAAATGTATATATATTTTTTTTGTTTAGCAGGTACCTCAGATGTAATCCATCAGCCTAAATGTGTTTGGAGTCCAAGTTTTGCTTCTTTAGTTTAGAACTGGAGTTCCGAAACTAATGTTGCAAACACCAGAACTCAGTAATCACCTAAATAGCCCAGGGGTTCTCTACAAATACATCACCAAATCTTCTCTCAACCCATTCAAGCCTGATCCAGATCTTAATGAAGGACTCACAGACTAGTGGATGTGGTTTAAGACACAGTATGACTTACTGTCAACTATGCATATTAATAAAATCTCACTGCTACAGACAATAATCTTACATCAGATTATCAGACAGTCATCACTAAAACTGATTCTAGATCAGCACTTCCTGTCCTGAGTCAGTTGTCTATGATGGAGAAAGAGTCATATTGTGTCCTAAACCACATCCACTAGTCTGTGAGACCTTCATTAAGACCAGGATGAAGTTTAAGTGGGTTGAGGGAAATGCTGATTATGCATTATTACAGAAACC
Source organism: Crenuchus spilurus (assembly GCA_036984385.1). NCBI lineage: Eukaryota > Metazoa > Chordata > Actinopteri > Characiformes > Crenuchidae > Crenuchus > Crenuchus spilurus. The sequence goes on along the minus strand of BRDA01005513.1, from coordinate 34,021 downwards.
TCTAGGCTATTCTGTTTGTTAGCAACGTTAGCCTCACAGCTCCTGTTCTAAACTAAATAAGCAAAGACTCTTAAACATGTCCTGGCAGATCAACTATATCCGATATAAGTGAAAAGGAGTGAACCATCCTTTAGGAACCAAGAAGATATTCTGGAGAATCACTTTCTACACCAGGAGTCACAATACACTCAACACTTCCACTGGTGGAGATATTTCAGCATATCTTTTTCCAAGAATGTGCAAAGCAGCATTCAAAAAAGCATAAAGTCATATGAGAGGACAGACAATAAAGTTTTATATTTGTGAATTCCAGGATGCCAACTCTATTTTGAAATGGGTAAACCACCCAGTGGAGTTCTGTCAGGCGACAAATGAGTTAAACAGGATCTGGAGTCTCCTCAGAATAGATGAAGTTCAATTCAACTTCTGCACATACGATTTGCACACAACGGAATTTGACCTCCAGGTTTAACCCTTTTGTGCAGTGAAACACACACTAGTGATGGTGGACAGCCCTATCCATGGCGCCCGGGGAGCAGTTGATTGTTAGGAACCTTGCTCAAGGGCATTTCAGTCATGACCTGACCACCATGCAACGGCTGCCAATAAATGAAGTCTTACAATGTAGAGTTATCATCATCATAACACTACAGAATCTGAAAACAGGCTGAATTACTTGATAGAACATTCAATAATGTTCTGTAAACAATAGGCTAATGTTTATGAGGTGAGTTTGGGTCTATTGAATAGTGAGATTAGGACCACAGTCAGACCAGGCAATCTGTCCAGCCCATTTAAAAACACATAAATGAGACAAATACAGTAATACATCTTAATTAACAGCAAGTGTCATTTTAAAATGAGACACAGTCACTGTCTATCCATCTCTGCTTTATAAAGAGACTTGAATGTATGTGCGTCTAAAAACGTAAGATTAGGCACAGCTATGTGAGATTTTGACTACTGTCATTGGAAAACCTGCCAAGGCCTATAAGAAGCCAAGAAAAGTCAGAGGTTAAACTTTGAACCTCAGAGATAAATGTGCTTTCTCTCAGCCTTCCACTCCCAGCTGCTCTGATATGTGGTGTGAGATTGAAGTTAATGGCCTGGTCCATATCAGAGGTTATATGGGCGGTACCACCTGATCTCATTCTCTTGGAATGGCACTGATATTCATGTGTTTTTACTCTCACTGATCAATGAAAGTTAACTTTTTCACTTACAAAATATGACATTTCCACCACAGATTCTCACTTCTCAGATTCATCTTCAAAGGTGGATTTGGGATGGACTCAGTCAGTATTTAAGTAGTTTTTGAGCTGCTGCTTTAATTTTTATACAGTACCAGTCAAAACCTTCTAGACATTCGGTTTTTGGTCATTTAAAAATGTTCTGCATTGTAGATTAATACTAAAGTCATCCAAACTATGTAGAAATACATATAGAATTATTTAGTAAACAAACAAGTGTTAAACAAACCAGAACATGTTTATATTTTACATTCTTCAAAGTAGGCACCTCTTGCTTAGATGGCAGCTTTCTTGGCATTTTCTCAGTCAGCTTTATGAGGTACTCACCTGGAATGGCTTTCAGTTAACAGCTGTGCCTTGTCAAGTGCTCATGACTTGCATTTCTTGCCTCTTAATGTGTTTGAGACATCAGCTGTGTGTCTACTTTGAAGACTCTAAAATCTAAAACATATTTTGGTTTGTTTAACACTTAAGTTTATTACATGATTCCTTATGTGTTCCTTCATAGTCTGAATGACTTCAGAATTAATTTACAATGTAGGAGAAAAAATGAAAAAAAGAAAAACACTCAATGAGAAGTTTTGTCCAAACTTTTAACTGGTACTGTACTTGAGTTGCTTTTAGTAAAAAGTACTTTTATTACTTCATTGTAGTAATAATCATTTACTCTGGATGATAGCAGTCGATTCTGGAGCAACACATTATGATGATGATGATGATTATTATTATTAATCACCACCACCTACATTTAACCAGGGAAATTATCACTTTTTGACTTCTAGTGACTAGTATGCAGCACACAAACAATCAGAGGAACATCAGCAACAACAACAATAGGGAGAGTGGAGTAAAGGTGAAGAGTGTATGTATGTATGTATGTATGTATGTATGTATGTATGTATGTATATATATATATATATATGTATATATATATATATATATATATATATATATATATATATATATATATACACACACACACACACACACACACACACACACACACACACACACACACAATTCAAAACATAAAGACAGCTAAACTAAAGCAGAATAATAAAGGTTATAATAATAAATAATAATAATAATAATTATTATTATTATTATTATTATTATTATATTCTATCAGTGCACTTTTATAATGATCTCATCCAGCAACAATTTCCACCCTCACATCCTCTTCCTCCAACAACAGATGGAGGCTTAAGTCAGCTCACTGTTAAAAGCTCGCTTATTCAGTTAAACACCGTTTCAGGATGGGATGAAGAACTGGCGCATGCGCATGAGTGCAAAGTGCAGTGCGTTCAACTTGACTCGGGTTTGTTTCACATTAAACCAGAACAGAAATTTAGACTGAGTATCACAGCAGCGACTTTACATCAGACACACACACACACACAGCTCAAGTCTCAGAGAGAGCAGATAAATACAAACTGTTAGTTTTAACATCAGAACTTACAGAAAGCTGAGTTATAAACTTACCTTTCTCTGCCATGATGATGAGAATGAAGTGTATTCTGTTTCAGAGTGAAGCTGCTGTCACTCGCCACTCTGAGGAGGAAAATAAAGCTGCTTGCCTGCTCGGGTGTGTCCATATAAAACAGCAGCAGGGCTTTCTGCTTCCTCCCTGAAGGAGTGTGTCAGTCTGTATGTATTCATATCTTTGTGGGGACCATGTATCTCCAGTTGGATGAAACCATCAACATTTTGTGGTTGTGGGGACATTTGCCCAATGTCAACAAAGGAAAAAGTCAAAAACTGCTGCTCTTATTAGAAATATTAAGAGAAGACGAAGGGTTGAGTTAAAGGGACAGTCCACCAGTTTTTCAAAATTTCCTTCATAATTCAGTGAATAAATAATTAGAAAAATGGGCCAAAGCCAGAATGGTAAAACAACATATAATTAATTTGTAAATTAGCAATAATTAAATAAATTAATCAGTTAAAGGAGTAAGGGATGACTTAGCCCTTTGATAAAACAATATTATTCCACTCAGGCCTTTGAAGAGCTGTATCAGGTGAGGCAGATCACCAAATAACATTTTAGATTAAAAATGTGGAGCTTATGTGTAATGTTGGTCATGGTAAAATAATGATAAATCTTATTTTAAAAAAGTTTTATGTGAGGACTATTTTGCCCTGGACGTACCCCTCCACCATGAATGGATTTTAAGCATATTTTAGTTAAAACCATAAAATAAATGTCTGCCGTCAGGCAGTGAATTCATAACCATTTTGTGAAATAAGACATGTTTCCCATCACCACCACTGTGAACTATTCTAACTGTGTACGTTTCTGTTGACGGGATAATTTCACATCAAATCACTCTGAATGACTGTTTCCATCTTAACCATTTGTGTAGAAATGTTGAAAAATGTATGGAAATATTGAAAGATAGGGTTGGGTAAAATGGAATGCAGTAACAATTAGTTATACATACACCAGTATTCACAAGTGTGTGTTGGGTGGGGTTGAGCTAAATTTACTTGTTTAAGTGATTTAACCTGATTGTTGAGTGGTTCTTGAAGGGCTGAGGCAGTGCTCACTTTGATTTTAGTATATGGATATAGATATGGACACACAATAAAAGTATACAATATTTAAATAAGTAAGTACGTAATTGAGTAAATAAAATAAATAGATCATGTTAGATATTTTATAAAATAATGTACTGAATTTGTACTTCAGCACTAATAATCTGTCATTGATGTAAACAAATTGCTGTAAAATGTATTTCTATTTATAGGAAATTTAGATATTTGAAGTGCTCAAACAGACCACTAGATGGGGACATTGTATATGAAACTAAAACAAAACTACCTTCTCTTTACAAAGGGCTTTTATTGAATAAAGGAATGTAGTCTGACCTATACATGCTGTTGTAAAATAAAGAAAAGAAAAATACTGCAATTATAGCATACTGCCCCTTTACTGTAAACAATATCTCTAGTTCGCTGTTCAGAACAACATTGACCATTGTGACATTTAAAGGAATGGTTTACTCATAAATCATATTCACATATGTTCCACTTACCTCACATGTAGTCAATAAGCCAAGACATGTTTGCAGTCCAAATTTTGCTTATTTAGTTTAGAATGGGAGCTGTGGAGCTAAAGTTGCCCCACTTTCATCACCAAACTTGTGTGAATCCAGTGTACCTCATCCAGATCTTGATGAAGGTCTCACAGACTAGTGGATGTGGTTTAGGACAGAGAATGACTTACTGTGAGTGACAGATCATCAAAAATGTCTGCTGCTTGCCACTGCTGATCTAAAGAAGAATTTGGACTCCAAACATCTTTTGGCTGACGGACTACATCTGAAGGAGAAACTGTATAGATGTGATGTTAGGCTTCATTATTTCTTTACCTATGTGCTACATTACTGCACCTGCAACTGAGAGACTTTCATCCAGAATGAATTTCGAGTAAAAATGAATGAAAATCCAAAAGTCCAAACATTATACTGAAGATACTGATCCTGAGCTGAAAGTTTCAGTTTCTCAGTACAGTACAATATGACCACAGGGTTAAAACCTGCCATCACGTCTCAGCATAAAGAGAGCAGATCTGACCCAGACAGCGGTCATATGCACCCATCTGGAGCAGGAGGCCTTCATCAGGACAGGATGAGAAATGCCCATTGATCTGTGGATCCTGACTGGAACCAAAGTCTGTTAAATGAGGACAAATATACAAAATAGGACATTTACAAAGTACACTGTTAAAAAAAATTCAAATGTAAAAGTCCTTTAAATCATAACACATAAAATATATAACAGAGTTTTGGGGGTTTTAATATGTACAAAGATGAGCCAAAACATTATGACCAATATGCTGACATGTTATGAGGTAAAGCCACAGTGGATCAGACTTCTCTGAAGCTTGCTTGGACCTTAACCACCACAAAGACTTGGTCCTCACACCTGCCCACACATCCATTACATTACTGTCTAATATATCACAGACATTTACATGAACTGCTGTTATGAAATATCAATGTTTTCACTTAACCTGGGAGGGGACTTAAGGAGGTTTTGAAATTTCACATTTGTATTCATGTTAACTGCATCATCACAAATCTGCTCATCTGCTTTGCATAAGATTATGTTTCTGTGGTTTGTTATTTAAACAGCTGTTTTCACTTTCTTCTTTGTTACAAAGAGTGCAGAAATGATTGTGCAGTGCTGTGATCTTTCTGATCTCCCAGCAGGCACATAACATAGACACTGCAAGAATATAGACAACATTGTCAAAACGTCATTGTGCTTGCTGGGGATCTATATTCTACCTTTTTGTTGCATTTTATTCCCCCCCCCCAAACATCTTGACTTTTTTGAGCGTTTTGTTACTGTGCTCATAAGATCGATCCCTTCAAATGTGAAAGAGGCGGAGCTAAACTGCTGCAGACTGAATAGATGGTCTATGTAAATGCAATGGTTTCTGTTACATCATGAAAACAGGGAATTTGAAATGGGCTGTTCAGTTTCCATAAATAGACTGTTACATATTCAGAGTAAACAATGTTTACATACAACAGAAGACTCTTACTTGGAAAAGCAGTGTTTTGTACTAAATTGACCCTTAATGCTTGTGTCAGAGTTGATGTCTCACCAGATGTGGTGAAGTTTGGGATGAGTGACTGTCTGTTTAACTCACTGCAGTGTAGATCTGCTCCTCTGTTAGTGTAATTCAGCTCAGATCGAGTGGGAAAGCTAAGGAAAGCTGGATGTGGAGATAAAATCAGCGATTAGTCTGCAGAAACAGCACGTATCTTCATTATCAATACAGAATCTCTTCATAATAAAACCACAGTAAACTTTAAGTGGGGAGATTTATGGAGCGTCGTTTAAATCATGGAGTGTTTACAGATGTGTATAAACATCTCTTCAGGTCCAGATGGATCTGATTAATTCATCTAATTTAACTGGCCATTGAACAGTCGTTTGACGCTGATTTAATGAAGCTGGAGTTAAATCATTACCATCGTTATGGCAAACTAACCACATACACACACAACAGGGAACAAGCAAATAAACCATAAATCCTGCACAGCAACAATAGCACTCTTCATTTAGGGGCCATGTGTTCCGGTAAGTGAGGGACTTCCTGAAAAAAACTATAAAAGTGGCTTTTTACCCACAATTCATCAGCTTTATTAGACTCCAGTTAAATTCCACAATTAATGCCAACACTTTTTTTTTTTTTTTACCTTTTTTCTTCAAAATCCACTTTTCTCCTTTAATACAGAGGTTTCTCAGAGCTAGTTTATTTGCTGCAGCAAATATTTATTTTGATGTTCAGCAACAAACAATAATGATGATAATTTAAAAAATCTAAAAGGTAATGTATATAACATTGGAGGAGTTTCTCCTACTTATGAGATCAGATGGAAAAACAACTGAGACTTTAACTCGGGTCCCTACTGCTCAGTTAATGTTAATGAACAAAGTACTCACAGTGTTGATGTACAGGATGCTCATGGTGAACCAGGCCGAGTTTCTGAGCTGAGCTGCTGAAGGATGTTTCTTTGGTCATTGGTGTTTGCATTTCTTCTGGATGGCTGATTGAGCTGCTTCCAGACAAGACTGGACAGGTCAATCTGAAAGGAAATCAGTATTATAACTGGTTAAAAAGCCATGACACTCTGCTCACAATTTGATTAACAATTTTAATCAAATTTCAAATGAAAGAAAATGATGAAATAAATTTTGACAAAAACATAACATTAATACCCAGCATGATGCAACTCTTGAGATCTCTAACTTAGTCATTTAACAGAGAAAAAATTAACTTTTAATGGAAACTAATGTAAACAGATTTTTATTTCATGTAATTTTGGAGCATTTTTACTGGTCCATCATGAGATTACATCCGGCATTTTTAAATAGCATATAAAATGTAAAAAAAAGAGCAAAAATAGAGATGTATGGTGTATCACTCTGTAGAGAAAATAAAGCAGGAATAACTGAATCATCTGTTCAGAATAAAGTCATCAGCATGGATGAATCTCAGCCTTGATTGTCTGAATCATAAATGATGGAGCTCCAGTATGTCTGTACTGATTCATTACTACAGTATTAATGAGTAAGATCACTCCCACACACACACAGGCTCAGATGAGTGTGTGAGTAGATCAGAATGACCACTCAGCCAAAATTCCACCAGAGAATGTGCTACTCACATATACTGTAAGTGTCCTGGACAGGGATTCAGCCCAGCCAAACTAATTTCCTTTCATTTGAAAATGTCCATTTAAAAAGTATTTTAGTAGACATTTAATGCTTGCCAGGGGAAACTGGACCTGAATTTCTTACAAACCTGAGCAGTTATGTCCGCCCATGAAATAGTATTATAGTTATTATTAATAGTTATATTAACTTTTTTATAGTAAATGTAAAAAGATAACTGAAGTCATATGATTTATTATTAAATAACTTCTTGTTTATAATAATAATAAAGATATTTATATAAATCTACTCAAACTGAGCTCTAATGTAGGTTACACACAACTGAGCTTGTACGGTCACACAGAAATAGCAAAAACTTTATGTGGGAAAGTTCAGATCTGCGCCATCTGCTGGTTGTGTTCAAAACTTTGTGAGTGTGTTTATTTTGCCACAGGGATATTTTAGACAACAGATAAATTGTGTTCAGTTGAAGCTTCAGTCAGACTGTGACCAAAGAAGCATATTCATAATGACCACGGAAGCACAGCAGAATATTTGGTGAGGCATACAACTGTGAAGATTAAAATATGAACATTAAAAACTGAACTACTGTGCTGTAGCACAAATGAATGGCTACATTAAACTTATCTGATTTACAAAGCTAAAGAACGCATTAACACATTTTGAATCTCACCTGTTGTGAGTGATTTTGCTGTGTAGAGGGTCCAGCAGGTTTTGGGGGAAAGTGAATTCTGTGCTGCTATTTCTGCACGTGTGGAACAGTGTTGATTTACTGGACACTGCTGGACTTCTGCTATACAAGGTGCTGCTCTCTGACAACACTTCTAAGTGAGAAAAACACAACATGATTACAGAAGTACACAGTAAATCTGCCAGTGTTAAATCAACACTATTAGAGTTAAATTAACACTGAGAGTGTTACATTTTGACACCCTCAGTGTTAATTTAACTCTAATAGTGTTGATTTAACACTGGCAGATTTACTGTGTACTCACTGTGTGGAAGCAAACACTGATTTTAACACCCAGAAAAAAAGTTTCATTTCATTTTGGTCTCATAAAAATAAAGGTGCTGATAAATGTTCTTTGAAGGCCATAGAAGAGTACAAGAGTAAACAAACATCTAATAGAACATTTCCTTGACATCTTAGTATTTTCACCTCAATGATATCAGATGGCAAAATAAATCAGACTTACTCTCAAGATCAGGGGTGGGCAACTCTAGTCCTGGAGGGCCGGATTCCTGCACAGTTTGGTGATCTACCTGATCAAACACACCTTATTCAACTCAGCAGGCAATTAGATGGTTTAATTTTATTGTCAGAGCACAAACATCACCAAACTCTGCTGGACACCGGCCCTCCAGGACTGGAGTTGCCCACCCCTGCTCAAGATCATCTGTGTCTCCTGTTGAGTTTTAGTATAGATCTCAATAAAGTCTCACACTGTGCTCAGATTTGCCAAAAAAATCTCTAATTTTTAAAGACAAGATTCTCAATATGAACCCAATAATTTCTCATCCAGAAGTCTTCTGAATTTTGATTCTGTGAACTATCTCTGCCAGAAGTACTTCATATCTCTTTTAGTCGCATCTCCATTATGTTTCCTGAAAAATCTTTTAAAAAAAAGGAAAAAAAAAGATAAAAATAAAATGTTCTGCCTATTCAACCTACAGCAATTTAGCTTCGCCCATTCACAGTGTGAAAAAAGTGATTAAGCCTGAACTGATCTTTGAAAAATACTGGACACCCAATCAGAACAGTTAATCAGTCTTAAAGGCACAGTAGCATGTTGGAAGACAGATGACAGTGCAAGACTCCAGATTAACTTAACATAAGCAGTACTGAAGTGAAAATTTTATATGCTAATATTTTGCTAGGAATTTGCATTGACTGGTCTACTGAAATTAGCTTAGCATTAAGCTAGTCAAGGAAAGTTCATGAAGACTTGCTGCATATAAAGTGAATTAAAAACACTGACTTGAGTTGATGATATGTATACGTTGACAACATTTCTTTGAAAATGTGACTTGACCTTACTTTTTTTTCATTAGTCAAAATGAAACTTGAGCGGTTTACACATCACCCCAAATGGTATGACTGCTGTACCTGGGACAGTCTGGAGCCCTGTAGTGTTCATTACATATAAACTAAGCAGATTTATTTGTGATTGTGTTGGAAATGTGTTGTGAAACCATGAGCCATTATCATGACAGCACTTCTATTGATTTGAAATTTGCACTTAAAATAAAATGTGTTCTCTGCACTGCAATTTAAAGTAGAAATGATCCATCACAAAGAAAAATTCTGTCAAACTCAAATATTAAACAACATCACCTTTCACATCAATCAAAGGCTTAAAAAATACACAATGCATTGGGTAAGAGTGGTCTGACAGTAATTTCTTCCAGCTGATCATCTCTTCATGTTGTCTAATTGGAATGCTGGAGTAATTTTTTTCTCGTTGGTCAGAATCAGTCTGCAGTAAATAATGTGGCTTCTCTTTCCCCACTGAGTCTTTTAGCTAAACAGCCACTCGTCTCCTTCAATCAGCACAGATGATAAAGCACTGAATGTGCTTTAGCCCACCTGACAGCTTCTTGATTCCATTTCAGGCAGTGAAAAAGAGAGGGGGGAAGAGTAGTGAGAGAGAGAGAGGAAGAGAGGGAGAAAGAGAGGAAAAGGGAGAGAAAGAGAGGGAGAGAGGGAGGGACAGAGAAAGACTTGAAGAGAGGGAGAATGAGGGATAGAGAGACGTAAGAGAGGAGGGAAAGAGACAAAGAGAGGGAATTGGAAAGGTTTGGAAGGAAGAGTGCAGTAATTCAGTAAACATGTGTTTGATGGGTTTGGAAGAACTGATCTCAGAAAACGTGAGCAAAGTGAGAAGAGAAAAGGAAGACAGAAAAGCAGAGAGAGAGAGAGAGAAGCTGCCAGTCTGCACTCATTCTGCCATGTCATCACTAATGTTAACTGGCATTTACATGTAAATATTTATTTAAAGTGACCCACACAACCGCACTCTTTTTCAGAAACCTGAGTTTACACATTTCACAAGAATCCTATTCCAGTTTAAAGTGAAAGGAAAAGTTTATAGTTAATAAGACACAACATGTTTTGTATCTGCAGTTTACTTCTTTAGTTTTAAACTTGAGCTATGAGGCTAATGTAGTTAACATGTAATGCAAGTTTACGTACACAAATTATCATGGTGCTAACTGCCTCGGTCTTGAGTTGTTGAGTAATCTCTAATAGACTTGATTAAGTGGTTTCTGACAGTATACTGTTATGTATAAACATTGACTGTAGTACATTAGCATAACTAGAAACAGAAGCAGCCATCATCAAAGTTTACTGTGCCAAATTGTTTGCATAGGCCACATTTTACATTTTATTGAAATAAACAGTACTTGTGCATCACAATGTGCAAAACCTTTTGTCTATATATGATAACTAATTTTCTTCTAGAAAACTAATAAAATGTGTAGTTTAACCAGGACTCAGACTAATGAGATGAATATTGAGTTCTAGTGTTATTTAAGAACAGGACATGTGGGCCAATTGTGAAGCCAACATGTCCTTCCACACAATCGCAAGAAGTGCTCTGTCTTCTTAGATTATTCTATAATGTGTATAACCCAAACTTTACCCCTCCAATCTCCTTGCAGTCCAGGCAGTGTTGCTGCATCTGTGAATCATATTTATTATTAAACATTCTCAGCATCTGGTAGTGTGATAACAACTGCAAAGGGTCCTATTACAGTGGTAACCCTACTTACGAGCATCCCTACTAACGAGTATTCCAGGTAATGAGTCGAGATCTTGGAATATTTTTGTTCCAGGCAACGACAAAAATTCCAGCTAATGAGTAGCGTAAATTTCTTCAACTATACCAAACTGCTAGGGGCGCTGCGGTCGCATCTTCTAGATGCTACCGTAGAAGAAGAGGTCAGTCAATACTTTTGACCACTGTTCAGTAAAAGTGAAAGTGCCTGTTGAAAGCAATGCTAAAGTAGCAAAAGGTAGTGAACAAGAAAGTTAGATAAATTTTACTTTTACTTTTCATGTGATAAGTGTAACCATGCAGCCGCCAGCCTACACGAGCACCGTCTGTCTCCTTCTCATTAGCGGTCAGCCTACACGAGCGTTGTCGTCCTCACGTTTATGTTTTAAAAAACCCATATAAACACATTATTTAGCATATTAAAGTATACTGTATATTGACCGGCTGACACGGATTAATCAGTTTTACATGTATTCTTATGGGGAAAATGTATCCAGCTAACGAGCATTCCAGCTAACGAGCTCAGCTCCTGCACGGATTAAACTCGTAAGTAGGGTTACCACTGTATTTGCATTGTAGTGTTTCCTTCACAAAGTCCATTAATTTAGCATAAAAAGACAGCTCAAATAACATCCTGCTTCTAGCCATGCTGCTAAAGATTTAGGTATTTTTGTGTATTTATGTTTCAAAGAGTACGTGAGGAGCTTTGAATACTATGGTTTGTTTTGCCACAGAAAAGGATCATATCAGCTCGATTAACAGATATTGACAGTTATTATTATGACTGCCAATCAAAGTTTATTGAGCATTAATAAAGAAGGTGATTAAACTTTTTGCCAGACTTACTTCATAGGTGTCTGATTACCAGAATTAATAAACACCTGCCAGCCAATCAGAAATAAGTATTACTCAACTCCAGAATATAAAGACTGTTAACTATTGAATGCCAAGCTGGACAGAAGTTCTGAGACTGGCAGATAAATCGAAAGCTACTTGGAGAGGAGTACAGAGGTGGAGAACACATATCAGTTACAGCAAAAGCAGCAGAATCATTGCTCATGAGTATAATCTCAAATTTTCATTCAGTACAAATCTTCTAGTGTGAGGACTTAAGTGCCTGAAGAGCAACAAAGACTGCAAAAATGGACTATTTGGAAAAAAAAGTGGAAAATATCAATTTAAGTGCTTCAGGTGTCAGTAATTTCAGGACCTACCTGTAAAGCTGTTTTGCTGAATGTCATATAGTGAGCTGTGCTCCATCTGACCACATGGTTGCAGTGAATGAACAGAACCATCGGTCAATGGTTCCTCCACAGCCTCAGACTCCACCTCCAAACATGACTGCTGCCATCAAAACACAGATGAAGGCAAGAAATCTTAAGTTCAAATTGGAGAAAGCGTGCAGAATACAGTTTATAATAAAGCTCGGGCCTGACTGCAGAGCTCTGACTGTGAAGGAACAGCTCTGTGTTGTGATTCCTTGGCAGGCAAGCTCAGTGTTTGGTGTGTCACCATCTGGGCCACTTGGGGAATGGTATAATGGACCGTGTTACAGGAACACATGTGTTACTGCTTAGAGAACCAAAGCCATGAGAATACACATATCATCCACTTTGGTTTCACAAGGCAATATAACAATAGACCTTTTATTGTGAGATTGCTGAGGAAGGAGCTGAATTACAACACGCACTAACCAGGATAATTCAATTCATTAGATTATTGAGCTTATCTAATTACTAACATATTGTTTTCTACAAGAGCAAGAGCAAGTCTTTAAATCCGCTAGAACTGTTTTTTGCACACTATTTAAATTGAGAAAGTCTAGTTCTCTAATGCATCTAGCATAAAAGAATCCTTTGGCAAAAAGTCAAATCCCTTCTTATCTCCCCATAGTCTTACTGCTTTAGCTTTACACTGAAGCTATGAGGCTAATGTACCCAATAAGTAATTGAAGCCTATGTATACCAAATAGCATGATGCTAACTACATACCTAAATCTACACCGTCTTTCTTCAAACCATGTTGAGTTCTTCAGTAATGTTAAATAGGCTTAATTATGTGGTTTCCAACACTGGTATCTATAAACATGGTTCAAAGAAAAGCTACTGTTAGCTTTGCTAATGTATTTTGTGCATGTTGTTTACAGACTACAGTGTCAGAAACTACATAATCAAGAAACTGCTGAACAACTCAACACAGTTTGTAGAATGACTTATAATTTAGGCATGCAGTTAGCATCATGCTAATTGGTGTACACTGGCTTCCATTACTATTAGCGTAATTAGCTATATTAGCTAAGTGTAAATCTTTAAAAAGCCATCTTCAGACAGTGTTATATTTAGCACTGAAAACTGCACATGAATGTTTGTTGAACTCTTGCTTTAATGACAGTCAGTAAGGTTGTAAATCTGAGTGTTCTGAATTGTTAGTGTTCTGTGTATTCACATTATTAATGTATATCATGTTGTTATTATTACCAGCCTTCATCTGCTTTCTGGATGGATGACACTGTTTATGTTAAGGAGTGTAAAAATTTGATTTTTGCAGAACTATTCCTTTAATGTAGCCATATGCTATATTTAAACATTTTTTTTGTAACGTGTCAGTTGCTTTACCTTGTCGGGTGTGTGTGGAGTTTTAGTGGAGTGGCCCTTCACGTGTTTGCGTAATGAGCTGGGGTCCGTGTAGCGCTTGGTGCAGCCTGGCAGCTGACATGCGTACGGCTTCTGTCAAAGGTCACAGAGATCAAGACAGAGGTCAGGGACAAGAAAAGGAAAAGGAGTCATTGATACACTCAAAATCACAGAATACTCCTTGTTCTAGACTAAACAGTGCTATCAAACGTAATTTCATTATAAGAGGAATTTAGTCAAAGACTAGATAAAATGCAGACCTTAACTTGCTTGAAGCACTAGAAATACATTTGAATATGTATAAAGTATCCCAAACTTATCTTCCACTAAATGTACTTAGACTGCAATAGAATATCTTAGAACACTCAACGTTCATCAGCATCTTGTTTGAATCCTTTTGGTCTAACACAAAATGCTAAAGCTCAAACTTAAAAGCTTAACCTTGAATAGATTTGTGTCCAAAAGTTTAGACTTCTGATGGATTAAGCTTAACAGGTGCAGACTGAGCTTTGCTGAGATTTGAATAATACTGAGTTGTAAACATATTTCTGATGGCTATCTCTTGTCCACACTCGGTTAGAACACAGGTGTGGTTTGATATACAGTGATCGAGTTTATAAATATTAGTCTTAACCACTCCTGGAAACTCTACAGGAGACATATGGAATGAGTCACATGTTTAATGACACATCAAAGCCACGTAGATGAGCAGAGTGGAGAGAAAAAGAAATTTGACTGCTCTTTCAAATAGCATGAGACAAAAAAAGAGATATGAGATCATTCTGGCCCAGATAAACATTATATAAGTCATTCACAGCAGCAAAACTGAGAAGACTCATAGTTCTGGATGAGAAATGATTGAGTTCATATTGAGATTTATGTCTTTGGTAAACATGAACGTGACTATCTGAGCAAATCTGAGCCCAATGTGAGACTTTACTGAGATCTGTACTAAAACGCAAGATGTGACATAAGATTACTAAGGGCTTTTTTTTCATTAGTAGGATCAAAGCAGCATTTTTCTTGCCCTCTGATCTCATTGTTGTGTAGGAGAAATTACTGAGATGATAATGAGATTTCCTTTTTGATAGGAAAATATTCAGCTGTGTCTAATCCACTTATACTAGTGCAACACATACTACCACATCAGTATTAATGCAGTACTGAGAATGATCCACCAGTCAAATAATACCTGCTGTCAAGGGGTCCTGACCAGTGAAGAACAGGGTGAAAGGAGGCTAACAAAGTTAGCAAAGACCCTGATCAGGACCAAACACAAAGAAACAGGTGGACTACAATCTGTCGATATATAAGGAGGTGAAGTGACTGATCTGTGTAAATTACATTTAGTTACAAA
This sequence comes from Crenuchus spilurus, assembly GCA_036984385.1. Lineage (NCBI taxonomy): Eukaryota > Metazoa > Chordata > Actinopteri > Characiformes > Crenuchidae > Crenuchus > Crenuchus spilurus. The sequence goes on along the minus strand of BRDA01005513.1, from coordinate 18,810 downwards.
TTGCAGTAAAATGTATTTCTGTATGCTTCTTCAGATATTTTTAGCTACATCAGATGGAGTCAGATGCCACAGATTTAAAGGAATGGTTCAGCCATTTTTCACAGTTCATTTTTCTCAGATGTAGCCGTTCAATCAAGACATCTTTGGATGCACTTTGAATTGAAGTTTTAGTGCTTTATGGTGATTTTTACAGCAATGACCAGGCTATTTAGGTGACTATTGAGTTCTAGTGTTTGTTAGCAATGTTAGCTCTAAACATCTTTAGCTCCAATGTCGACTCTAAGCATGTCTTTGTTGATCAAATATTTCTGAGGTAAGTAAAAAAATGTGTAAATGTTTTTTGAGTGAACCATTCCCTTACATTGTCTGTGAAACAGTACTTTGTATTTCAACAGACACAGAGGTTACGATTATTTAAATCAGTCCTTTAAATTAGTTCTAAATTAGAGATCATCTGAATTAGCATTTCAGATTATGTAAAATAAATATTTCATTTTGGAAAAGAGTTAAGTGCAAAACCACAAAAAAGCAAAAGAGATGGAAAAGACAGGGAGAGGAAAGGAAATGCTCAGACATGCACTCATGCTTCCTTACTTTTAAGAACACTTACGTGTTGTCTGAAGGCTGGAAATAACGACATGATCTACATTAATAACATGGATTTACCAAATGATAACAACACTGAACACTCTCACTCTGTGCAGATGTTTTCCACTCAGATTTACAGCCCACACACCACTCCTGTCACAGACTTACTGACAGTCATTAAAGTGATAGTTCAGCTGCACAAAGTCTAATGTGCAGTTTTCTCTACTACACCAAATGTAGCCAACCAGCCAAGACATGTTTGGTATCTGAAGCCTCGTAGCAGCAGTGTAAAGAAGCAAATTTCTTGTTTTAACTGATTGACTACATCACTGCTAATGAAGAAAAACGTGTAAACTAGATGTCTGGCTAAACTATCATTTTAATGAACCCCAGTTCTAAGTTAATGCTAGTTGATGAGTGAAGTGTGGAAGTGAACTGGATGTAAAACTGTATGTGAGTTTATTAGCTGGTGTGAAAGCCACCTTGTGAGTACAGCGTAGACAGACATGTGGACAGAGCCTCCAGCCATTAAAGTGAAAGTAGATCTCAGAGTTTAGCTGGGTGGGATTTATTATTCCAGTGTGTGTGTAAAGCAAAAGCCTGCTATGTAAAGTTCCTGTCAACATGATTTCAAATGTCTAAAATTCAGTATAAATATATCTAAAATTTCAATACTAAAGCTCTGACTGCAGAGTAGACTCACAATCTTTTTACTGGACATAAATGAATATTTATTTTCAAGCTTATTTTAAAAAATTGCAAATACAAGCAAAAATGTCATAAAGCACCAACCCATGTACACCTTGAGCTTCATTTTCATCAGTGGGTGAGTACCACTGTCCTATGCCGACTCGTGTTTTTTCACACAGTAGCAAGGATAATTTAAATGGAGCATCTTTACAACCTATACCAGCTCCTAAGTAATTGATGCACAGTTCATCTGCAATTAAATAAAATGTTTAAAACTGTTGAAGTTCTCCGGACTGCTAGCATTACTAATATGTAGTATATTTCACGTCTGCTGGATGTTTGATCATGCCCAGTGAATGAGGCAGTTAGCTGATGTACATTTTTTGCTGAGTCTAGTTGCTAGTTTCAGGAATTGCAACCAGCTAAGAGGCAAAAAGTGAGACAACGAGACGACTGGATGGTGGTGGTGGTGGTGGTGAACAAGTGTCCCTCCAGTGGACGAGATAAGCCCAGGGGTGAACAAAAAATATACAGGTTTGTTCTGTAGTTTAGCAGATCAAACATTACATTTATTTTAACTAAACCTTGAAACTTGTCAGAGACTGATGTCCTTTAACATCTGTCGGAAACTCCTGCAGATGTTTTACCACTCTGTAGTTGCCAGTATTCTCTTTTATGTGGTGGTGTGCTTTGGAGGTAGCACCAGGAAGAGAGACGCACTGCAGCTGGACAAGCTGGTCTGGTGGGCTGGGTCAGTGGCTGGAGTGGAGCTGGACTCTCTGACAACAGTGACAGAGAGAAGGATTTTGGACAAACTGCTTTCTATCATGGACAATGATAGACATGGACGGTCACCCATTACACACCACCATCATTAAACAGAGGAGTGTGTTCAGTGGAAGGCTGTGGTCACCAAACTGCTCAACAAACCTTATTACCTTCTTAATCTCATTTTTAAGACCTCATTACATATAGCTATACTGCACAATATGTATATAGCATGTTTTTCTTGTTTTTCTCTGAGAGCTTATATTTTTATTTTATTCACTATTTCATTCTTGCACTATGAAACCATTGTGGTCAGCAAAGTAGAAAATTCATTGTATAGGGAAATATGTTTCTTTACTATGCATATGACAATAATGCTTTGAATCTTGAATGTGTTTGTATGTACATATTGGTCTCAATGTGCAGTAGTATACATATTCATTGTCTACATATTTGCATATTTATTTATATAGACTCTTGATATCAGTGGCGGATGCTGGTCTTTCAAGGAGGGGAAGCTCAATTTCGAGCTACATCATAAAATGTGTCGGTTTATTTATACGTAAATTCTACCC
>BRDA01005511.1:0-33935 GCA_036984385.1 Crenuchus spilurus | reverse complement strand
ATATATATTTCTTGCCTTAATTCCCTTCACTAATTCCTGTCTTAGTTCTGTTGTGTGTCATGTAAAACCAGCTTTGAGTGTGTTGGGTCCTTTTTTTTTTATAAAGAAATAAAAATGAGCAATGTCTCTATAAATAGACCACATTTATACATTCTTCTGTGCCATATGCAACTCACTTCTTCTACTCCAGGTTACTCTGAGTATAGCTGTGTAGCAAGCCCTACAGGTCATCATTCACTTCAAATAACAAAGTAAGTTGAGTGAAAACTGTAGAATATGAGGGTCTCATACAGTTGTCAAAATCACAGAACAGTGTTCTACAGAGTGTTAAAGTGTGTGGAAAAAAAACTCTGATTATAATAGTGAAATATCACGGTTAGAATGCTTCTCAATCAGAGAACCAGAACTAACTTGTATAATCACTAATAAATATTTATATACAATAAATACAAAGTGTATATATATATATATATATATATAATTTATATATAATAAATATAGCACCTAAAGTGATTCTGCTACTGTTACAATGTCAAGCTTGTAAAAATAGCAGAACCCTTTTTGGTGGTTTACAAAACCATTTTCAAAAAGATTTTAAATAGAGCCATATACAACACATTCTCCAATAGTCTGAAGTATCTTTTCCTTTACTAAATAATCTTTGAAGAATATCTATCCATTTTAACAGTGTTTGAGTTCAGAACAGCAGAAAACTAGCTCAAGACTATCTCTTGCATTATCTAAAGCTCTGGCATTAAAAACAAAATAAATTTTGCATTAACATGATCTTGTAAGGGCAGAAAATCATGATTGTAATTCTGAAATGAACCATCAGATGTGCACTTTCAGGAGCTGATTGTGTGGGTTTGAAAGCCTGGTTCTGAGGGTGCTGTACTGCAGCTCTGTAGATAGACACTTCTTGGTGAGAGAGGGGTGTTCAATCTGGAACCTCTGCACTAGGTGCCACTAAATCACACTGCTCATTTAAAGCAGGATTATGGCCTAAATTAAGGTCTGATTTCCTGAAAGGTCTCAAGACATACAACGCCACTATGGTTCGGATACCTCATGCAGAAAGTTGGCAATCTGATTAAAGAGAGTGCATCAGTGTCTCTTTATTTTAGGGAATGGGACTGTCAGATTGCATCTTATATGCATGAGGCATGGAGGTGAGCAGTGGTAAAGGAGGGTTGATATTAGAGATGGAACGATCGATCGGCTATGTATCGGTATTGGCCGATTTTTAATCAAAATATGTGATCGGCGATCGGCCGATATCTTTTGAAATTTAGCCGATCTCAAGATTTCTGTATTTCCAGCTAGCGTTTCATCAAGGAAGAGGAGCCCTCCGCGAACCACATCCTGTCAGGTCTCTGCAGTTCCTAGCTGAACCACTAGAGGGAAATACATACCCTTTTTTCGACAGACTAAAACAGAAGGAGTCGCGAGTGGCTAAAGAACCTGCTTACGGTGTTCAGCTGCATGTGCGGATATACAGAATGTCGTCAGTCTGGCAGTTTTTTACCTTGTGTGAAAAAAACATATCCAAGCCAATTTGTTAAATTTGTAAAGTCAACGTCCCTCGAGGAGGAACCTAGACAAAGACATTTAATACTACTAATCTGATACGACAGGAGTACACCTCGCGACTGAATACAGTGAGTATCAGCAAACAGCAGAGCTAGCATGGCTAACTAGCTTACTGTTTTTCGTAATAATAATAATAATAATTCAAGATCTACATTGAATGGTTGCAGCTTTCGTTTTAAAACAAGGGTCTATGTTTAATAGGTGCACTTTTCGTTTGATAATCATTAATGCAGGTTTAATTATTAGAATTGCAGTATTGTCTGTATCTGTATAATTTACAGGTTAAAGGTTTAATGATTTTAGTACTGACCTTTTAATTTACTTTAATTTAAATTTGATTTTAAAATAATTATACATTTAATGTTTGCAGTTTTTTCGTTGTAAAATAACCCAGGATCTGCATTTAATGGCTGAAATTTTGCCTGTATTTATTTACTGTATTTTTCATTTTAAATTTATTAATAATCTAAATTTAATGATTGCAATATTGGCTGTATTTGTATGATTTAGGTCATTTACTGCTAATGTTTTTATAGATGTGATGTTCACATGAGTTTGTTATTAACGGCAATAAACAGTTTCGACCATATTTTGTCTTGCTTGTGCCAACAACTACTCCTAGATTTACATGGCATATAGCCCCGCCCTCGATGGGTATCGGCTATCGGCTGATCGCGCTGAAAAGGGATCGGAAATCGAAATCGGCCTCAAAAACGCGATCGGTCCATCTCTAGTTGATATGTTTCTGTACTCAGACCAAGCTAATTGCTCTATCGTAATTCTTTAAATGTCTAGGAGATTATGGTAGTTTGTTGTTGTAACTTTAAATATTACATAGATAGCTGTCCAGTAAATGCCCTCACTCTTCTTGTTTAAAGGGCAGAATTTTTCTGCTAAAAGGTCATAAGGGATAGAAAGTCAAATTTGCCCCCAACCATACTGACAATAACCGTCGTGCATACACAATCTCAGAAAAAAGTACTGCACTGTTGCTGGCATAGCACCTTTCATATTGATGTTGTGGTATCCTCAAGGTCAGTATGTTTTAGTTTCGGAATGTAATTGACCATACTCATGCCATCCTGACTTTTCTTTTAATTAAATGATAACTAGAACATCATATAAATGTATACATATAATTTTCCCAAACACAAGTTATATGCATATTTGTAAAGAGTGCTGTTAAAGGAATAATTACACAAAATTTCAGCTGATTATTAACTCGACTTTCAGAGAAATAGCATTCAGAGTCGTAGCATACTGAACCTCACTCGGTTTATTTGTGTCACAAGACATTAATACAACAGAAATAATTAAAAGTTAATCCAAACAAATCCGAGCATGGGATGGGGGGGGGGGATCATGAAGCATCCTGGACTCAGTAAGTGCTATTACAAGGGAGATGCAGCAAATGCCTGACCCCTTTGAAATGTAAGCGGATTATTATAACACACAAACAAATCAACCACACAGCTTCATTTCTAACCCAACAATCGGAGAGCGGTATTCTGAATCGACATGGTCAGTGCTACTACTAAATAAACATCCGACAGCATACATGGTAGCCCATTTGCTCGAGTTCTGTCATCATGTGCTTGTGTTTTGGTTGTTATCCATCTAAATGCTTATCCTTTAAAAACAGTCTCTCTCTCTCTCACTCTCACACACACACACACACACAAAAAGACTACAATTGTAAAGTCATAAAATAAAAAGTAATAAAATAAAAATAAATTCCCTTTTAAATAACGTCTAACTAAATCTTGACTGATTAGCCGCTGATACTTGTCTCACATGTGCAGTGACACATATCGCCACACACACATCATTAAATCATAAACTATTAAAAACAACTGAGAAAAAAACACATCCAAATGATCTCACAAATAAAAGTGGAGAAATCTCTTGTGAGGAAAAATGAACATGATTGAACCAGCATTGAGGGGGCCTAGATTACAAAAGGTTGAGAACGCCTGCCCTAATACAACAGGTAGTCTAGAAACTAATGAGCATAATGATAATATACTATAGGTGAAGAAAAACCCAAGTTCTTTGCTGTTTTATGTTGAGACTTTTTATATTATTTCTCCACACAGTCTTGCTCAGAGTTGTGAACTCTCTCCTTATTACCTATTGTGATATGTTTCATTGTTGGTTTTGTGGAATTATGCCACTTTACTGCTTTTTTTTTTTACATTTTGCTGGCATCAAGTTCAAAATGGGCATATATCTTTTCAAAAACATTTTTACTATGAACTATGGGATTTTATAGAACTTTTTTGCACATAATTGCATTGTTGTTGTTTTTATTTTTTATTTTGCAGAAGCTAATTTTTTTGGAAACACAAATACACAATGCATATAACAATGTATCTGTGCAGCTTTCTGATATGTCCACAAATGATTATTTTACCAAACAGTTTGTTGTTTATGAATTATTTGTATAATGTTACTGTTTTCATGTTTGGACCTGCTAATATGACTGTGAATTGTGTATATTTATTGGTTCTTTTTCAGGTTGGAATGACTTTTCAGAAAAAAGGTACCACACAGGTTATCATGGCCATGCCTACAATAAAGTGTGGAACACTTTGTTTTGGATGTGCTGTGTGTTTATCATAAGATGTTGCACTGATTCTTCTTTACAATTTACGGGCAGCTTGAGTGAAAGCAGATGGTGTTTCATTGTTTGCACACTGCTCAATTTTGATTATGAAACTGACAGAGCATGAAGTCAGTGAAATGCAGTCTTCACTTGTCCTAGAGGAACTTGTATTGTGAGTTGTTGCCTAGCTGCACCATAGGGGAAGTGCTTTTGCTTGCTGTAGTGAAACTATTCATAACTCTCATTTGGATTAAGAGAACAGTTAACATTGGGGGATGAAACTTTGTGTGCACAAGTGAATTGATACTGCACAGTAACATCCTGTTGCTCAGTGTTACTAATTGGCTCAGCAGATAATGAGCATGTTTAACTGTAGTGTCAGACTAGAGAAATCGCCAAACTGTGCAGGAATCCGGCCCTTCAGGACTGGAGTTAGACATGTCTGCCGTAATATAAGTTCACCTAGCATTGTTTCTATTGCTTCAAGAAATAATTCACTCCACTTGATTCATAGAATACTCTTACCACTAAAAGTCCACTCCAGGATTTCCTGGTTACCGCACCACATGGAGCATAAATGATGAAGTGAACAGTCAGTGCACCTCAAAACTGAGGAGGTAATCCTCAGGTAATCTCACAATGTCCAGCTTTTACTAAAACCTTGTTCTTTTTTTATATGGCCTCAAAATTAGCCCTTGTCCATGTTAAATTACTGCTCAACTAAATGAAAAATTAGGAGGAAGCTACTTTACTTAGCAGTAGGCTAGTATAGATTGGTATTCTTGGATAAAAATTAATTGTTTGCAATATCTGATCCCTCCCCATACACAATAATCATTCCAAGATTCTTTACAAAGAGGCAGAAAGTAAGTCAGAATGACCCCACAGTGTCCTATGTTTTGTTTACTATGAACAGTTAGAGCAGTTAGCTGGCTTGTCAATGTTAGGTGATCCATCAGCTAACTTAACATTAGCTATCACTTCACTCAAACTTGGCGATGACATAAAATCTGCAATTGAGTTGTTTTTGACAGTTAAACTGTATTGTAATGCCAAGAATAAGGCTACTCTGAACTTTTTCACGTGGCAGTAGAAAAAAATAGTGCACAATCCATCTCCATCTCTCATGATGTAGAAGCTTGATACTGAGAGTGAGTCAGAGTCAATAAGTCAGAGGCAGGTCAGCATGTTGGGACATGGAGAGAGTGTTGTTGCTGAGGTGAGTGAGTCAGAGGCAGGTCAGCATGTAGGGACAGTGGAGAGTGCTGTCACTGAAGTGATTGAGAGTAAGTCTGAGGCAGGTCAGCATGTTTGGAAAGTGGAGAGAGTGCTGTTGCTGAGGTAAGTGAGAGGGAGTCTGAGGCAGTGAGTCACAGGCATGTCAGCATGTAGGGACAGTGGAGCGAGTGCTGTTGCTGAGGTGAATAAGAGGGAGTCTAAGGCAGTTAGTCAGAGACAAGTCAGCATGTATGGACAGTGGAGAGAGTGCTGTTTCTGAGGTGAATGAGAGGGAGTCTAAGGCAGTGAGTCAAAGACAAGTCAGCATGTAGGGACAGTGGAGAGAGTGCTGTTGCTGAGGTGAATGAGAGGGAGTCTAAGGCAGTGAGTCAGACACAAGTCAGCATGTAGGGACAGTGGAGAGTGCTTTTGCTGAGGTAAGTGAGTGGGAGTCTGAGGCAGTGAGTCACAGGCATGTCAGCATGTAGGGACAGTGGAGAGAGTGCTGTTGCTGAGGTGAATGAGAGGGAGTCTAAGGCAGTGAGTCAGAGACAAGTCAGCATGTAGGGACAATGGAGAGTGCTGTTGCTGAGGTAAGTGAGAGGGAGTCTAAAGCAGTGAGTCAGAGACAAGTCAGCATGTAGGGACAGTGGAGAGTGCTGTTGCTGAGGTAAGTGAGAGGGAGTCTAAGGCAGGTGAGTCAGAAACAAGTCAGCATGTAGGGACAGTGGAGAGTGCTGTTGCTGAGGTAAGTGAGAGGGAGTCTAAAGCAGTGAGTCAGAGACAAGTCAGCATGTAGGGACAGTGGAGAGAGTGCTGTTGCTAAGGTAAGTGAGAGGGAGTCTGAGGCAATGAGTCAGAGGCAGGTCAGCATGTAGGGACAGTGGAGAGTGTTGTTGCTCACTTACCGAGTGTGTACAGGGAGTCTGAGGCAGTGAGTCAGAGGCAGGTCAGCATATAGGGATAGTGGAGAGAGTGCTGTCACCGAAGTGACTGAGGGTTAGTCTGAGGCAGGTCAGCATTTGACTGAGATTATGATTTAAAGGCATAATCTACAGCAGCTTAAAATGAACTTTATTTTATTTTGGCCAGTATAAAAATGATAGGCTTATTTAATTTTTATTTTCATTTCTAGGAGTAAAATTGTGGAAAGCAGTGTATAGGGTAGGAATATTGAAAAGGAAAACAATGGGAGAAGGGAGATGGATGTTATTCCAAGTGGATTGTGAAGGAAATGTTTTTGACATTGGGTTAGGCATCACCAGAGATAGAGGTCAAATTCCTTTGCCTAAATATTTGCTTTAGGTTGTCAATTTTGTATTTCTGGCAATTCCAGCTTGTAAATTGGTTTCAGTTTCAGTGCCAGCTGCAGATGTGTCCTGGATAATTTTCATGTGAACACAAGGCTCTCAAAATCTCTCCTGAAATTCACTTTGCAATACTTTCAGGGTGGTACACTCCTCCCTTTATATGAGTAGGGGTGGAGTAACAACCGAGTGTGTACAGTGAGGTGAAGACATGTGGAGACACTTAATTTGTTGAAGTATTTTTACAAAAACAGTTAAACTATTTGATTATCAGGTTGACTTTTGAGTGTTTGTTATTACTCCAGTTCAAAACTAATGAAACAAAACGTTTTTGATTTCATGTCTTGGCTTGACTATGTAATATAAAGTGTTTATCAGAAGATTTGCTTTATGATGATGGATAATACATATCTTAAATTCTCATCTCAATGTCTTTTTTGCCACATTTTTTCATCACAGTGTTTTTAACATGTGTGTGTGTGTGTGTGTGTGTGTGTGTGTGTGTGTGTGTGTGATTTCTAGATGTTGCAGAAGTTGGGGAAGGCTGATGAAACCAAAGATTCAGCATTTGAGGAAGGTGTGGTTAACTTCAACAAGCAGATGGTGAGGCACATTTTTGGGATTAAAATGAAAAAAAAAACACGTTGTAGATTTCTAGGGTTCTTTCAGAATTGCTGTTACTCAAAATTGAAAAATTATAATTGGAACAAAGCACCACTGAATAAGGCATATTTAATATATAATTAAAAAGTACCTTTCACGTTTTAAACATTGCTTAGGTTTTCAGTCTGGTAAGCTTAGAGGAGACCTGCAGTGGTAGAAAGTAAGGACCTAGTTTGTACATGACAGACTGCATGGCATGCATGGTGAAAACATATTTCTTTAAAAAATACTAAACTCCTCCTTTAATTGAAGCGATTCTCTTCTCCTTCCTGTGCACAGGCTGAAGGCACCAAGCTGCAGAGAGACCTGAGAGCGTATCTGGCAGCAGTAAACAGTAAGTCAGATTAGTCATCTGGTAACACTGAACCTGAATGTTAGTGTGATTGTTTGTATTTTCTACTTTCCTGTGCTTGTGTGTTTGTTTCTGGCAGCTGTGTATATGTCTGTCTCTCCACAGCATTGCATGAATGCTCCAAGCGTCTGCAGGATTGTCTAGCAGACATGTATGAGCCAGACTGGTTTGGGAAGGAGGAGATAGATGCACTTGCAGAGGTGTGTAAGCCTGTTAGTCTCTAATTCTTTTGTTACTCTTCTGTTACTCTTTCTGTGTCAGTTGTGTGTTTTCACACTTGTGCAGCAAAATGGGTTATGTGAGATCAGTTGCCACAAGGTAATCACCAAAATAGGTTGGAGGTAATCAGATTGAAATTGCCCACAATATATGTCATTTCAAGCCTTCTGTACAGCACAAGTCACAAGCAGCACTTTTAAAATAATGAAATAAAGTTTTGCAGTTTCCCCAGATATACTCTGCCAAAACATTTTTGGAGTAAAAATTCCTTTAATTTAGAACTGGAACTAATGTTACATTTCTAACAAACATTAGAGATTAGATTAACAAACAAAAATCTTTTTGACCCCAAACATCTGCTCAAACTGCATTTAGTCTTCAGGTCTTTATTGAAGTCACCTATCTGTTGTCTATAGGCTCATATTGTGTCATATTCTGTCCTAAATCATGTCAACTCGTCCAAGTGTTTTGGGTGGGTTTAATTTTGGGTATATATTTACAGAAAAGATTTGGGTGGCAAATTAGTTCTTAGAGTGTTATTATTGTTGTTGTTGTTGTTATTATTGTTATTATTTATTTATTTATTTATTTAAACAATGTTAACAGAAGTTATAAATAAAACATGTCTTGGTTGATTGACTATATCTGGACTAAGTGGAAAGTGTAAATTAGATTTTTGGCTAAACCAGTTCCTTTCAACTGTTTTATCACAAATAATCTACTGGGTAATTGCACTGAATTTTATTTCAGTGATGTTTAGATTAGTGGGCCTTCTGTATTTTTAATTCTACTGTTCTCTTTTAGAGTAAAACACGGAGCCTGTTGGACACACGTTTTTCTGCATTTTATGTCACAGAGTTTATATTTTCCATTAATTCCCTTGATTATATTTGGAAAGTATAATTTTGAAAGGCAAGACATGATATAAATATTGTTCAGTTATGCTTAGTTTAGATTTAGCAGTCTTAACCACTTCCTCTATCTTTCCCTTTTTTCATTATTTTGTGTATATTGTCCTTGTCTTATTTCAATCTGTTGTTCATTTTGCACTCTCACTTTGTCTTTCTGCATGAAGGAAATGATAGAGAAGGAAATGGATAATAACCTGGAGGTAAAAGATGTTCCAGCCTGTAGGTGCTGTAGAGTTTAGTGTTGGTGGTAGAGATACAGTGACTCTCTTGTATTCCACATCTGTTGTCATTTATACCTAATGTAGAAGTTCGGTATGTTTATACACTGCTCAAAAAAATAAAGGGAACACTTAAACAACACAATGTAACTCCAAGTCAATCACACTTCTGTGAAAACAACCTGTCCAGTTAGGAAGCAACACTGATTGTGAATCAATTTGACCTGCTGTTGTGCAAATTGAACAGACAACAAGTAGAAATGAGATGCAATTAGCAAGACAACCCCTATACAGGAGTGGTTCTGCAGGTGGTGACCACAGACCTTTTCTCTGTTCTCATCCTTTCTGGCTGATGTTTTGGTCACTTTTGTATTCTGTCAGTTCTCTCACCATAGAGGTAGCATGAGGCGATGTCTACAACCCACAGAAGTTGCTCAGGTAGTGCAGCTCATCCAGGATGGCACATCAATGCGAGCTGTGGCAAGAAGGTTTGCTGTGTTTGTCAGCACAGTGTCCAGAGCATGGAGCAGATACCAGGAGACAGGCCAGTACACCAAGGAGACATGGAGGGGGCCGTAGGAGGGCAACAACCCAGCAGCAGGACTGCTACCTCCTCCTTTGTGCAAGGAGGAACAGGAGGAGCAGAGCCAGAGCCCTGCAAAATGACCTCCAGCAGACCACTAATATCCATGTTTCTGCTCAAATTGTCAGAAACAGACTCCATGAGGGTGGTATGAGATTTTGAGTATGATTCCAAATCCAGACCTCCAAGAGGTAATAATTGTGATTTACACTGATCATTTTTATGTTATTTTGTTCTCAACACATTCCACTATGTAATAAATAAAGATTTTCAACTGGAATATGTTATTCACTGAGATCTAGGATGTGTTATTTTAGTGTTCCCTTTATTTTTTTTGAGCAGTGTATTTACATTGTTTAGACTTTGTTAAATTTGCAGGGTAATCAGCATATGTTCCTTAAATCAGATGTTATTAGAGTGAATGTTCAGAATTCAAGTTTTGTCTATATCTTGTTTTCATGTCAGAACTTTCATGTCATGTCCTACAACACCATTTAACTTTTTATTAAGTACAACATACAGAACATGACTTTAGTGTAGCCTAATCTGGCCAACAGGCTGCTGTGCAGTCTACACTTTAACATACACATTTTAAAATATTATCCTAATGTCTGTTAAAAACTTCAGGGATTACTGAGACAATGGGACAAAACACATGGAATCTGTTCTGGTCAGTCACACTGAGAAGTAAGACTGCAGAAAATCTGTTCTTCTCTAATCATAAATGGAGACACATTGGATTTGAGCTGCCCCTGTAAAGAAATGTATACGAGGTTGCGTATATGAGTGTGCTTGTTTTATGTGCATGTGTCTGAACTTCCAGTACTTTTTGCTATGCAGGAAACAGAGCTACTCTGGAGCGATTTTCATCAGAAGCTTGTGGACAACGCTCTCATCTCGATGGACACTTACATGGCTCAGTTTCCTGAAATTAAGGTTAGTTTTAGCTTTCATGTGGTTTCTTTAGAAATAGAATACATCCTATAGCAGAAGTCTGTCTGTCTCCCCTATCAGGCTCGTATTGCAAAGCGTGAAAGGAAGTTGGTGGACTTTGACAGTGCCCGACATCACTTTGCTTCTATACAGAAAAGCAAGAAGAAGGATGAGGCCAAAATTGCCAAGGTAGTCAAGATGCTCAATGACAAAAATACTCATGTGTCTCATATGATTGAATGTTATTGGATTTCTGTCTGTGTACATTTGCTCTATATTATTAAATTATTTAAACAGTTAATTGTGCGTGGGTGGGGGTGGGGGTGGAGGAGGAGAGATACATATGTTGCTCACCTCTTGGTAACAGCACAGTAGAATATATGGTAACAGATCTAGATCCTTTTTCTCTCTCTCAACAGTGCATTCACTGTTAAACCACTAACCCTTCTGTCTGATCACAGCCAAATCACTGTGTTCATCAAAAGGACAGAGACTAACACTGCACACACACAGCCCAGTAAGCTGTACCACATCAGTAGACCATACAGATGGGCCTAAAACAGCAGCAAAGAGTTTCAGAAAGCAATCAGAGACCAAGAAATTCAGACACTTTCAGACATCTTTCTGGACACCACATATACTCACAGTAATGAAGTCATCAGTCTGGCAGTTAAGAACATTAACCACATCTTTATTAAAACCGCCCAAATATCCAAATTAAAGCAACTCAAAAACAAACCCAAAAAAACAAAAGATGATAAATGGATTGACACAGAATGTCAAAAAATTAGGACAGATTTAAGAAGTTTATCAAATCAGAAACACAGAGACCCGAGTAACGCAGACCTACGCCTTCAGTACTCTTGAGACTCTGAGACAATACAAACATACACTCAGAATAAAAAAAACAATACATACAGACACAACTGACACTAATCGAGGAGTCCATAAATACACACAGGTTTTGGGAACACTGGAACACCCTGAATAAGTCTACATCACAAGAACTGGCCATTCAGGACGGGGACATTTGGACAACACATTTTAAATAACTCTATAATAAAATCCCCACTAACACAGGACCTGAACAACAGATCATAACAGAAAAACTCAACACATTACAACAGACAATAAAATACTCCCCTGAACTCCCCCATTACTGAGCAGGAACTTCTGAACAGCATCTCTACCCTAAAATCTAAAAAAGCAAGTGGATGTGACGGCATTTTAAACGAAATGACCAAATACACCAGCACAAAATTCCAATCGGCTTTTCTCAAATTATTTAATATGATTCTAAGTGACGGCCACTTCCCTGATGTCTGGAGCCAAGGTCTTATAATACCCATTTTCAAAAGTGGAGACAAATTCAACCATAATAATTACAGAGGCATCTATGTGAACAGTAATCTGGGGAAACTGCTCTGTAGCATTATTAACTTGAGACTAATAGACTTCCTTATGAAACACAGTGTCCTGAGTAAAAGTCAGATCGTATTAATTCCAAATCACCGCACTTCAGATCATATTTACACCCTAATCGACCTACATGTAAAACAAAAACGAGCTTAGAAACTTCTAGAAAGTGGTGTAGGGGGTAAAACATATGATGCTAATAAATCTATAAATAATAAGTGCGGTATAAAGATCGGCAACAGACAAACAGAACTCTTCTCTCAGGAGCGCGGAGTGAGACAAGGCTGCTGCTTAAGCCCAACACTATAATTTCCATCAACAAATTGGCCACTACTCTAGAAACATCTGTAGCTCCTGGTCTCACTCTGCATGACTCAGAAATCAAATTCCTGCTCTACGGAGACAACCTGGTCCTGCTGTCCTCCACAGCACAGGGTCTACAGCAGAACCTGGACCCTGGCATCAAACCTGAAAAAACCAAAACTATAATAAAAAAAAATCCAGATCTCAAGGAAACACTAGTGCTTTATTTTAGGGACACACACATTAGAGAGCTGTAAAGAGTTCAGTTATTTAGGACTGAAGATTAGACTTCAGTTCTTCGTTAACGAGATGAGAGAGAAAGCCCGCAAGACCTTCTATACAATTATACCACAAAATTCGCTTTTAAATACCAATTCAGATCTGCCTCAACATATTTGTTATAGAACCAGTTCTCCTGTATGGCAGTGAGGTATGGGGGGCACTGCCAAAACACAATTTCCAACAGTGGGACAACTTTATTGATCCCTTTAGGGAAATTATGGACTACGCCAGTACAGGTCAGGACCTGTCTGCAGTAACATCAATTAGACCAAATCAACAACAAAAAAACTCAACTCAACTCAACTTTATTTATAAAGCACTTTAAAATCAATGCCATTGGCCAAAGTGCTATACACAAATAAGAGCAAACAAGTTTAAAACACATATATAAAAACTAAAATCACAATTAAAACAATAAACATTAAGAACCAACATCTCAGACTGAGTTAAAAGCCAAAGAAAAGAAATATGTTTTAAGAGAGGATTTAAAAGCAGAGAGTGCGTCAGCCTGCCTCATGTGCAGAGGGAGATCATTCCACAGTTTTGGGGCAGCGACTGAAAAAGCACGGTCACCTCTCATCTTCCTCTTTGTCTTTGGGATAATCAAGTGACAGATCAGCTGACCTAAGGGAGCGTGCAGGGACGTCTAGGTGGAGACGGTTCGACAGATATGGTGGGGCAAGGCCATGAAGACATTTAAAAACAAATAAAATAATTTTAAAATCAATCCTAAAATGAACTGGAAGCACTGGAAGCGATAAATCGGTGTAATGTGTTCACATTTTTTGCTACCAAATAAAAGTCGAGCAGCAGCATTTTGTACCATCTGTAGTCAGGTGAGTAGTATCTGGTTCATCCCAACATAGAGTGCATTGCAATAGTCTAAGCGAGTAGTAATAAAAGCATAGATTAAAATCTCAAAGTGGTGCTGTGAAAGAACTCGCTTTACCTTGGCTAGTTGTCTTAATTGATAAAAGCTGAACTTGACTACTGACTTAATTTGAGCATCAAGTTTGATTACTGTCCAATTTTACACCAATATTTGTTGCGGTCAGTGTCAGATGTTGACTCATAGGATCCAGATCAACATTAACTTTGGAAATGTCACTGGGCCCAAACAACATGACCTCAGTCTTTTTATCATTCAGGTGCAAGAAATTTGATGATAGCCATGCCTTAATATCTCCAATGCACTCAAAAATATGGTTTGCAGAGTATGCATTTTGCTGCTTCAGTGGCACATAAATTGGACATTCATTAGCATAAAAGTGGAATGTGATGTCATTTCTCCTAAAAATTAATTTCCCATTGGAAGTAGGTACAGAGAGAAAAGAAGAGGGCCAAGTATAGAGCCTTGAGGCACCCCACATATAAGGGGCATTGCACCAGATTTAGCAGCTCCAATATGGACACAAAAGCTTCTCTCTGAAAGGTAGGACCTGAACCAATCTAAAACCCATCTAGTTTTCCAGACGAGTCAGGAGGATGCAATGGTCCACTGTGTCAAAGGCCGCTGTTAGTCAGTGGATAAAAGAATGTCATTAAAAACCCGCAACAGTGCTGACTTAGCTCTGTGACGGGATTTAAACCCAGACTGGAACACTTCCAGGGTGTCATGATTATTTAAAAATGAGCTTAGCTGGCAGTAGACAACTTTTTCTAAAATTTTAGAAAGAAAAGGAAGTGAAAAAAACAAAACTATATCACACATTGGACCACACACACCAGCACAAAGCAGAATGCATACATACATACACATTACACTTATATAGCGCCTTTCTACACACCAAGGACGCTTTACAATCAACACACTTCATATACATACACACCGCTCAGATGTTGACTCGAACCCAAGACCTCAGTGCTGAGAGGCGAACGTGCTAACCACTAAGCCACCCATGCAAATGCAGTACTATTTGGCCCCAAAATGACACTACACTAGCAGAGTACCTGAGCACAGTGATCCTTAACACAGAACCACGATGACAAAGTACAGACTCAGTGACCACAGCCTGGCCGTGCACACTGGCTCTACAGACACTCATGCAAGCCTAAAGAACAGAGACTGTGCCAACAGTGCCACCATAACACTGTAGAGACAGAGCTGCACTTTCTCACTCAGTCTGACAAATGTAAACAAACTCAACACATTTATTTACAACTATTGGAGAAAATTCATCCCCAGTTCAGCCGTTTATCAAATGAGCTCAAACTGCCCATCCTGCTGAGACAGCAGAGAGGAACACCAGCACTCTGGCAGGACAGTACATTTCAGCCTGTCACAACAGAGAGGGACAGGGAGTGACTAACACTATATACACACGATACACAGGCTCTTGTAGACACTACTACACATGCGTGCGCGTGCACACACACACACACACACACACACAGTGCCCTGTCTGTCAACACATTTGTGTTTTCATTTATTTATTCATATTTCTATATTATTATTTACTGTATGTTCTCACTTTTTTGTCATATTATTCCTGCTGATGTTCTGATCATGCTTTGGCAATGCTGTATCACATATGGTCATGCCAATAAAGCTTATTAGAGAGACAGAGAGAGAGAGAGCACCTCTACAAAACAAAGTGCATGAAGCTTGCTATCACATTTTGGAATTTGATGTAATGTGTGTGTGCTAACAAACACGTCTGTCTGTCTGTCTGTCATCCTTTCTTCCTCCCCTCTTTCTTTTTCTTTTTTTTCTGTCTTTTCTTTGTGTCTGCATGTTAAGCCCTTGGCTCTGATGGAGAAAGCTACTCCAGGCTGGGCTCAGGGAATAATAACAGCACATCAAATCGCTCAAACTAACCTCAGCAGGAACCAGGTGACACACCTGCAGCTTAAGTTTGTTTTAATGCTCAAACTGTCACATGTTGACTTTCAGTCATGTACTGTAGCTGCCTTTTGCTGCAGAACATAGTCATTTATAAATCTATATTTTATCTGTATGTCTTATTCCAGCAAATGAATGTATTTTTATGTAAAACTTGTATATTGACAATTGTTCAATAATTTTTCATTTGTAATTTTTTTTTCACTCTGAATCACTTTATTGTGACTATAAATAAACATCATTGGACCACGGCTGTCCAAGTGTTTGTATATGACTTGACATTATTGATATTTACAGTGTGTATTTTATTCCTAGGCAGAGGAAGAGTTGGGGAGAGCACAAAAGGTGTTTGAAGAAATCAATTATGATCTTCAGGAGGAGCTTCCAGCTCTGTGGAACAGGTACTCTCTCTCCATCTCTCTCTCTCTTTTGCTCTCTCTTCTGTTCATTTAAAATTTCTCCTCAGATTAGTTCCCATGATGTTGCATCTCTCTCTTCTTTAGCCGTGTAGGTTTCTATGTGACCACCTTTCAGAGTGTAGCTGAACTGGAGGAGAAATTCCATGGAGAGATGGGCAAAGTGAGAGTTCTGCGGATTCATCACCTCATCCATAGCAACAGAACAGAAACATGCCAAAGATCAATTCCTTACCTTGAGTAAATGTTTTTTTTTATTCCCAGTTGAGCCAGAATCTTTTCGATATTATGACCAAACTGGAGGAACAACGACAGGTCAAGTGAGTGTTTGATGAATATTCTCAGTTCTGTAGATCGTTGATCTGTTACTTATAGAAACTTTATTAAGAACAATGCATTGGGAAGTCCTGTATTCTGTATAGACTAAATCAATCCTCCCCAAACCTCCCCTAGAAAAGCTGTCAAGACTACTGGCAAGAGGTAATTAAACCAGGACTGAGATTCTTTGTGCTTATAGTTCAGATGGCACTCATGCTAACATCTTTATTAATGAATATGATGCATGATTCCTTGTTTTCAATGTGTACCTAATTTTGCATGCAGCTATCCTTATTATTCCATATCAGCGTGGCTGCTCACAAGTCTTTGCTCCCACCCAGTGGTGACATTCAGAATTGCAGAGCCATTCTGACAGAAATTTACAAACACTTTTTCTGAAATAATCTAATCTTCACTGCTCAACATTTGAAGGATCGTTTGTTGTATGTGTACAATGCTACTATAACAGCGTTTTACGAAACAACCAAGGCACTTCAACAAAAACCTTTATTTTGATGAAAATTAGACAGCAGCATTTTGTGAAGGTTACAATAGTCAACAGTTAGTAGGCCGTTGTTTTAAATGACTTCAGCACATCTCTGGCCACAGAACATCACTAGTCTTTCACACTACCCACCCCTCTATCACGCAGCAAAACAGGTGAAGCAGATCCTTGAAACTGAAAACATTGAAATAATCCAGAGTCCTGACCTACACACAACAGAAAACCTCTGGAAAATCATTTGTGACAAAGTTATGGCCAAGAAACCTGCTACAGTCACCCAACTGTGGAAGTGTCTGGAACAAGAGTGGTACAAAATCACACCCGAGCAATGTCTTGTTGGCACAGATGTGCTGAAGCTGCATTGTTCTGCATGAAAATTGCTGGCTGACTGGATTATGAATGCAGGGAAGAAACCACACATTGTGGACAAAGGTTCTAATAAACATCTGTAATCACTCTGTAATGTAGCTGTATAAGAAACGCAACTCCTGCTTCCAAAAACATTCCCCAAACCATGACACCTCTTCCACCTTTCAATGACTTCTTTACACATTTTGAAGGTTTCAAAATTATTTTCTTTCTTTTTCCTTCTTACAGTGAAGAAGCAGCCAACCACAATTCCACAGCAGAGACTGACATTACTTCAACAGCTTCTAAGGTACTGTCCTCTTGAGAGACTTGGAGAGAGAGGGAAAGAGGGAGACCGAGACACAGAGACATGCTGAAGCATATGTGTGCTCTATGTTTAATGACCTGTGATGTGATTTTGAAAGCAGTAGAGAATCATTTAGAAATGTCGTTTTTTTACTTAGTCACAACATCCTGACATGTTGTTCTGCTCTACCTGTGTGATGAGTCTTTGCCTTGACTATTTGCATACTTATATTGTGTGTGGCATATTTGTGTATGTTGTGTGCATTTGCCAGTTAAGTCCAGGGCCACCAGTTCCACGACCCCCCAAGCCTTCTCCAGCAAAAGCAGTGAGACAGGACATCATTAACCTTTTTGAGGATGCGTTGGTGCCCGATATTAATAATACCACACCATTACAGGTCAGAGATCAAATTACCCCCCATTGGGAGTCTGTGAGCCCTTCACCATTCCCTTCAGTCTATTGCCTTTACTTCCTCCATCCATTCTTGGAATACTTCCTGCATTCAGGAGCCCTGGCTACAGATTTCCCACATCATTCTATGAATCGTGCTTATCTTTACCTCTGCAAAATCTTGCCTTTTGAAATCATCTTATGCCTATCTCTTCTTCAATAGCAACAGATTCTTTCAGCATGCAGTTCAGGAGTAAGTCTTTGTAGTGACCCATCTTGATCTTATAAACTATGATTCTGAATAAATGTGTGTATTCTTCCACTTCTCAGAAACCCTGCAGTACTGTGTGTTTTCCCCATGTGTGTGAGGCAGTTTGTTGGATATGAACCTGGATGTTATGTATTTAGGCAGCACTTCTCCTTACCCCCAGGTGGGTGTTACAGGTCAAGATCAGGTCAGGAAGGCAAAATTGAACGTTCTGAAACTGGAAAAGGCTTAGATATCTCATGCAAATGGCCAACTTGTTCTGCCAATCAGGTCTGGTGGTTTTATTTAAGATGGTAGTGCTCCAATATTGTGGCTCTGTAATGTGATGAGTTTGTTCAAATGTAAGGAGATCAACACTCTTCTAAACTGGTTTTTGCAGATGGTGTTTATTAACATTTGAAAATAATGGACAGCACATTCTGTAACCTTTTCTGGTTTCACATAAAATCACAATCTTAACATGAGAACCAATTAAGTTATGTTGACCTGAAGCACTCCACTTTTTTTCTGGTAATATTGTGAAATTCTCTACTAGTGTGATGTCACACTCCTACCTTCCTATTTGTAAAACTGAAGCTGAATCAATGATGGTGCCATTAAAGGTGGCCATCTTATCATAAAAATCATAAAATCGGATTACCTTCTGCCAAGTCGTTTTCATTGTATATGGGAGTTAGCTTACTTTTGAGATATTCTGTATATTTTAAACAGTCTATTTTTGCAGTATGTTAGCTTCTGCTGTAGCTGTGTTTTGTAATGGAAACAGTAGAGAGCAGTATCTATCTATAAGCAAAACATTGAACAGTTGCAGTGTTTGTTTAGCAGAGTTCACATAAAGTAATTATGTACACTTGTCTGCTGTGGATTTGGTTGTGGATAATCAGTTAAATTTGCGTGCACTCAATTCAAGATCTGACTGTAAACAACACTGATGAGTAAGTGCCACTAGCCAGTGATGGAATAATCAAACAAACATTGTCATGATTGTTTATCAATGTCATAACCCCGCTAACTAATCTTAATCACTTACATGAAAACTATTCAGTGAATTTTGAATGTTCTCAGAACATTAAAAATGTCCAGTTTTCTTAATGTTCCCCAAAAAATCCTCACAAAACATCTCACATATAAACATCTTGAAAATTCAATGTCATGTCATGTTATTAGAGTAACAATATTATTTTGAGAACATTTTAGTTACAGAATCTTTACTTAACATCAGACAAAGTTCTGGGATTGTTCCCTGTTAGCTCTAAACACACTTTCAGTGAAGAGGTTCCTCAGTGAGAGATTACAGTGGTTGAAAGAGATGACTTTTATTTTATTGGCACGTAATGAGCTCTTTTGGGGTTATTCATGTCTGCCTCTTGTTGTGGTATCAAATTTAGATTTTAGCTTATATTAATTCTAAAGATGACTCCTTGCTTTCTTATTTCTCATTGCCTCATGGAAGGCAGCCTCATGGGACTTATGGGAGGTAAGAACATCTGGCTGTAGATGATAGTGTTTTAGGTAAAGGATAATTGGCATTCAATTACTGACTTGTGTCTGACTTAATACCTGCCAGCCGCATGTTAGATTGGCTGAAACGTATGTTAATAGTAAGAAGTGAATTGATCATTACAGGGTTCCTGCGGGGTCTTAAAAAGTCTAAAATTCAAAACTTAAAATTTAAAGCCTTAAAAAGACTTAAAAACGGCCAGATATCCATCCAAGGTCTTAAATTAAATTTATTAAAGTCTTACATTTTTACTTTTAATTCCAGTGAAGCGTAGTCTAATCGGAATGTAGTTTTGCTAAGTTCTGCTAATGTCTACTAAATGCCTCAATGTACGGTAAATGTAGTTCTATGTTCTATGTGTCTCTGGCGGGGCTACTGGTGTGGGAAATACAAATCCCATAATAACTGCATGATAATGCGTCCATGAATACACCTGGCAACTTAGCAATTTTGTCGCTATATTTAGCGAGTTTTCAGACTCCTCTAGCGACTTTTTTTTTTTAAGCATCTAGACATCTAGACTGGATTTATCCCGGTGTCATTGGAGACTTTTGGAGATTCCACTCGAATCGTTCTGCAGTTAGAATCCCCAGCGAGCGCTACATGAGCTTCTCTCCCATCCCAAATCACTGACAGGCGGTTCCCTTAGCAAAAACAAGTATACGTCGAGTACATGTTATTAAGTATACTTAAGTATAATAAAAGTATTTCTCTAAGTGTACTTTTATTTAGCAAGTACACTACAAGTATACTTACTTGGGACTAAATTGGAACACTTTAAGTTCAAGTACATAAAAAGTAAACTGGAAGGATACTCTATAATTAGAGTAAAATTATAAAATCATAGAGTATCCTTCCAGTTTACTTTTTATGTACTTGAAATTGAAGTGTTCCAATTTAGTCCCAAGTAAGTATACTTGTAGTGTACTTGGTAAATGAAAAATACACGTAGGGAAATACTTTTATTATACTTAAGTATACTTAATAACATGTACTCGATATATACTTGTTTTTGCTAAGGGTTAGTATCACATTAGCCTTTTGCAACCTCTTTGCTGCCCTTGTTGGAGTTTTATTTATTGAATATGACTGGTTCTGTGAGACGACCAATCAGAACATGGAGCAATATGGTCATGATAACGTTAAATCCATTCCTAAACCTTCATTGCTACAAAGGCAAGCAGGACAGCTAGCTCTCCACTGGAAGAGCAACCTGCAACAAAAAAAGACCTTGCTAGCTAGCTTGCTAAACTGAGCAATTTTGGAAGCTTTGTGGTGCAATTTAAAATATGGGAGGACAATATGTGAGCTTGTTGTTACAGCTTCACTATGTCATGGTCATTGTCCATCTGTATTATGAAATCATAATTACCAATCAGTTTGGCTGGATTTGAGTACACAGTATGTCTCTGAATACCTCAGAATTCATCCGGCTGCTTCTGTCCTGTGTCACATCATCAATAAACACCAATGACCTATTGACACTGGCAGGCATCCATGCCCAAGCCATCACACTGCCTACACTTTGTTTTACAGAGGATGGGGTATGCTTTGGATCATGAGCTGTACCCTGCCTTCCCCATACATTTTTCTTTCCATCATTCTTGTAGAGGTTGATCTTGCTCTCATCTGTCCAAAGAATGTTCTTCCAGAACTGTGCTGGCTTTTTTAGATGTTTTTTTAGCAAAGTCCCAATTTAGCCTTTTGATTCTTTTTGCAGTCTTCTCTTTATGGTAGATTTGGATATTGATATGCCTGCCTCCTGGAGAGTGTTATTCACTTAGTTGGTTGTTGTGAAGGGGTTTCTCCTCACCATGGAAATTATTCTGATCATCCACCACTGTTGTCTTCCGTGGGCATCCAGGTCATTTTGCATTGATGAGTTCATTAGTGCTTGCTTGCTTTCTCAAGATGTACCAAAATGATAAATTTTGCCACTTCTAATAATGTAGCAGTTTCTCAGATGGTTTTCTTTATCTGTTTTCGCAGCTTAAGGATGGCTTGTTTTACCTTCAATCAGAGCTCCTTTGACCACATGTTTTATTCACAGCAAAATCTTTCAAATGCACGCACCACACCTCAGATCAACTCCAGGCCTTTTATCTGTTTAATTGAGAATGATATAATGAATGAGGTCAAATGCCCTGAGAAGGGCATACAAAGACAAGCTTGTGCAACTCAAAACCCTTGAAACTGAAATAAAAAAAGAAAAACTCAAACATATGTAGGGTGAGGTTGTATTTAGACAAGCTAGTGTTGTGGTGGTAAGGTTACTTGTGTTGAAAATGTAACTATTTTGATTATCTGTTCTAATATTGAATTAAATTAATCTTTTCTATAACTGAATTAATAAAAATAAAATGTTTTGAGAATGTCTGGGATCATTAGAATGTTTCTGGCAATTTGTCATGTTGGTCTTAAATTTCACTGAGAATGGTCTTAAAAAGTCTTAATAAAGTCTTAAATATAACTCACTGAAACCTGCAAGAACCTTGTCATTAACATAACCTGCATAATTAAGTTAATCAGAAATGCAAGTCACATCAATTACAAATTAACATCAATGTTCATGACTTTACCATCTAACACATTTCACTCCACATGTTATTCTGAATATTATGTATGAAAGAAAAACAAAGTGAACTTCTCTGTAGACTTCTAGGCCAATTGAATGGGTTCAGTATCGAACTAGTTGAAACAGATGGAACCATCTTAAAGTAACCTGGATAAAAGTAAAAATGTGTTCATTTTACTAAAATAAAAATTTGGAACTGCAGAGAGTGGATAAAAAAAGGAAGATGTTTGATATGTGAATCAATGTGCCATTTTCATAAACAGCACTGCTCTCTCTCCTGCACACCAATGCCTTGTTCCCCTTCCCGTCCTTTGCCCTGTTGCTTCTCTGGTTTTCTTGGGCCACCATACAACATCCCAAATTTCATTAAACCTGAAAAATACCCTCACTGTTCCCTTAAACAACCACCTCCCCCAGCCTGAGCAGATCCCAGCTGCAGACAAGCAGTGGCATTCAGATGAAGGAGTGCCTGCACAGTCCAATGAGCAGCCTGGCTGGGATGGTGTGGGCTCTTCATCTGAGAAGCCTGATGAAACTATGAGTTGGAATGATGAGAACCATCCAACTGTGCAGCCTTATGAAATGCCCAACTGGGATAACCATGGAGCTCCAGTAGAAGCTGAAAGTGGGCAGCCACACTGGGAGGATGGAGAGAAATCAGGCTGGGGAGAGGAAGGGACTCAGGTAGGACAGGAGTAAGAGATCCAGGTCCTACCAATGCTGAATGGAGTCTAAAACTAAAACTAAAAACTAATATATTGTAGAGATGCAGGAGATTATATGAAATCCAGTAATGGTGTACAGCTTGATTAGCAGATTCAGAGATTGTGTGTGTGTGTGTGTGAGAGAGAGAGAGAGATGTCAGCAAATGTCTTAAGTGTGTTGTTCATTAAGTTATACATTTGTGTATTGGATTGTCATTATTGTGTATGATTTGTCTTTCAGACTAACACAACTGCTACAACCCAATCAGTGAGTACACTTTAACCTTTATAATGTACACATCAAATAACATCACAGTAGATTATAGTACGTAGTCATCCCTATATATATATAATTTTAGTGGCATGCAAAAGTCAGACCAAGATGAATCATTAAAGAATGTTTTCCGTCTTTTAATGTGGCTTATAAGTAAAACAGACTAAAATCATAAAGATTGTAATAATAATAATAAAAATTATGATTAACCTCAAATGAAGTTCAGCTGTTCTAGTAGATTTATCTAATTTACTTATTTATTTATCTAGATTTATTTAATCAGTTACAGTTACAGCAAAAGAGCTTATATAGCATCAAATGGATCTCATTGTTGAAAAGCGTCAGTCAGTCTAATGTTCTCTCCTAAATGTCAGCAGAGGACCAGAAACTACAACTCTGTTGTTCCTGTATGCTACATAGAAGTGTTGTAAATGGTCTTTTAAAACTTTGCTCTTCCAGGCTCATATGTAATTTACTACAAATTAATAATATAAAATATAATAATAAAATGCAAATGAATTATTTAAAAATCAAACAATGTGATTTTCTGATTTTGTTTTACTCTGTCTCTCACTGTTGAAGTGTACCTACCTAAAATTACAGACCTCTCCATTCTTTGTATGTGGAAAAACTTGCAAAATTGGCAGTGTACCAAATACTTATTTTCCCCACTGTGTATAGACTGAATTACGTAGACATATATATGTATATAATATTCATGCCACTGTATATATACTGTAGACTGAAGCATTCTATCTCTAAGCATTTATTTAAACAAATGCACTAAAAGTTTAAAGGTTTGTAGACACTGTAAATCAGAGTAAATACTGAGCATAACTCTTGAACAGTTTTGTTATATTTATCTACAAGAGCATTAGTGACATCTGCTGCTGATACTGAATGATGACTGTCTGCTTCACGGTATTGGATGTAAAATGAAGTGAGCTTTTTTGTTGCTTAGAATGCTGCTACAGCAGTGACCAATGGATCATCAGATGCTGGGCTTCCATCAGGGGTTCTCTACAAGGTCAGGCTCATTTTGAATACTGCTGAAGAGTAGTAGGGATGTTGTAGAATATTACTTAATATTTATGGGTGTGTGTATACTTACAGGTAAAAGCAATGCATGACTATGCAGCTACAGACAGTGATGAGATGGACCTCAAAGCTGGTGACATTGTGTTTGTGATGCCCTTTGACAATCCTGATGATCAGGTTAGTAACTGTTCCAAGTGCAAGATTATATACTGTAGACTAGTGTTGTACTGTCCCTTTAAAAATGAAATCTCATTTACACAGACAATTGTTCTTTTTTCTGTGAAACTCTCGTGTGTGTATGTGCGTGTGCGTGTACGCGTGCATGTGTGTGTGTATATACAGGATGACGGTTGGTTGTTTGGTGTGAAGGAGTCTCACTGGCTTCAGAATAAAGACCTTACTGCTAAAGGAGTATTCCCTGAAAACTTCACGCAGAGATTGTGAGCAGGATGTCCATATTACTTCACAACTTTATTTGCTTTTTTTATTTGGCTTATTTCTCTTCTTTATCCCACTCTCATGTGTTGTCTTGTGATGCCTTTGAAGAACAAGGGCTTGTCAACAAAACCTTAAGGTTTGAAGGTTAAGGTTGTGAATTTCTGAAGTATGCACAGTGCCAGTGAGATTCTTGTAGCTTGCTTAGATATGCTTCCTTAGATAATACCACCTTTTACCATTTGGTCTCTGTCCTGGGTCCCAGGACAAATGAATGCTGACAAAACTTGAGACTCCAGCAGTGGAGCTGTAGCGTTCTGCATATTGACAACCTTGTTCTTGAGACATTTGACTGCATCTTATATTTTAAGGCTTTAGTATGTTTGTGTCTTTATTTCTTATATTGTGTTTCTCAGTTAAATGTCAAAATAATAAAATAATTTGACATCACTTGCCATGAAGATTACCAAAGAAGCAACATATCTGGAACAAAAAATGATTTTGATGATTGATCAGTATGCTGTATGAACTATGGTTTGTTTGAATGTTAATTACTGCAGTGTTAATTACTTTACATGTTTTGTCATGTTGCATGAATATTTTTAGTTATGTGTTTAATTGTGCATATAATGCCTCATGTCTTCTCTTGGAACATCTGGAATAGACTGGACCATCTCATCAATCTCAGCAATCAGATGATGTTTGCCAGTGATGACAATCAAGCACAAAAATATCAAATTCTGTTACTGACTTTGCTGCTAATGTATTGTGAAATCAGGAGACTTCTCCAAACATCACACTGTCTTCTTCTCTCAGACAAGTTTACAGAGCTGTTATTGTGATACCTGATAAGATCAAAGCTTTATATTTTTACATCTGTTTTGATACCTTTAAACAGAACAGCCAGGCCCAAAAGAGGGTCGTTGGAGGTACAGTGTTGTGACCACCAGAGAAAAACTATTGAAAGTGATTTATCTGAGCAGTATTTACTGCTTATTTCTTATAACTGCATTAGATGATGCAGTAGATAAATGCTTAAAACAGTACAAAAATAAATGAAGGATTTATTTCATTTGAGATGGTTAAAAGATCAAACAGTGTCCGTTAGTGGATTTAAAAGCAAGTAAATGCATAATGTGTGATAAATAGCTTTAAATCTAAATAAAAAACTTCTGAACTTGTAAAATACTGTTTACAATGTATTTAGATATCTTAGTGATGATGCTTCTTTTGAATGTTTTTGACTGTCAAGACAAGACTATATATTTTTAAGGTGAATTTGAAAGCCATTATGTATTTCACCTTAAGACAATAGATGATTCTCAGTCTTCTAGCACACTGTTCAATATTTAACTGTGTTACACATGAATATGGAAGGCTTGTGAGCTTAAGACAAAAATAAACAGAGCAGGCTTACTCTCAAGTTTAAAAGCTTGATCACATCGATGACGAGGAGCACTTTGAAGCAAGCATTCAAATGTAATGCATAATGTTTGAACTGATCACTAGGAAGATACATTAGCTGCAAGTCTGAAGTCTCTGTTGAGTTTAAAATTGACAATATGACAAAACTAAGCAGAATCTTAAGACATATACATCACTTTCTTTTATTTAATGAAGAATGTGACACAGCTTGTCCATACATGCTGTGAATTTCACTGTTTTACATTATTTGAGAAGCAATTTAGTATTAAATGTCGATCCAACACCCATTTCAACTATGACTCGGTTTATCTCCAGTTAGGTTAAGTCTAGCATGAAGGATTTCAAACATTATTTGGTGCATAAATGCTGTGCTGCTACAAAATTATCTGTGCTTAAGTGGAATTTGGTCACGGAACATTTTTGACTGAGTGTTCATTATTTTACTGAAATAATGAATGCACATACCCAAAATAACACAAAAATGTCTTGGATGCTTGGGTGAAGAATGGACCTGAGCTGCCAACCAATCAGTACCTGGTGGATGAGAGGCAGCGGGGATGCCAGACAAACCTGGCAAGCCCAAACCTGTAGTGAGGATTTGCTGGGAACATTTGTCTGAGGAACTTGTTCGAAAGATCTTCAACTGCCACATCCGGCAGAGCTTTGACTGTGGTCTGTGGGAGGCAGGAGACACCGAGTCTAAATGGTCTATGTTCTGGGCTTCCATTGTTGAGGCAGCTGACTGGAGCTGTAACCACAAGGCTGTCTCTGATTGTACCTGTTGGTACACACCCTGGGTGAGGAAGGCTGTCAAGATCAAGAAAGTCCTATTGGTCCTGGTTGGCTCGTGGGACTCTAGAGGCAGCTGATAAGTACCAAAGGACCAAGCAGGTTGCAGCTTCATGGGAGGAGGATGTGGTGAGGCCATGGAAAATTACAGCTTCTCAAAGATTCTGACAAATGGTCAGGCTGCTCATGAGGGGAAAGTAGTTTTCCACCCACACTGCATTCAGCAGTGGTTGGGAGTTGTGGACGTAATTGGCCATTGGAAGGAATACTTCAAGGACCTTCTCAATCTCACCTGCATGAAGAAGCAGAGTCAGGGGATCTTTCATCACTCAGGCTGAGGTGGCTGAAGTGGTTAAACTCCTTGATGGCAGGGCATCCGTAGTGATTCGGGCTCTATACTGGTCTGTTTTGGTGAAAAGAGAGCTGAGCCAGAAGGCAAAGCTCTCTGTTTACCAGTCTGTCTGCGTTCCAACCTTCACCTATGGTCATGAGCTTTGGGTAGTGACTGAAAGAATGAGATTGTGTATACAAGCCGCTGAAATTAGATTTCTTTGTAGGGTGTCTGGGCTCTTCCTTAGAGAAGATGAGGAGTTTGGACATCTGGGAAAGAGTCAGATTAGAGCCGCTGCTCCTCCATGTCGAGAGGAGCCAGTTGAAGTGGTTCAGGCACATGCTTAGGATGCCTCCTAGGGAAGACCCAGGACACAATGGAGTGATTATACCTCTCAGCTGGCCTGGGAACTAGTTGGAATCCTCCCACATGAACTAAGCAAGGTGGCTGGAGAGAGTGACATCTGGTCCACTTTGCATGGGTTGCTACCCCTGTGATCTGGATTCGGATAAGGGGAAGATGATGGATGGTTGGATGGATTCATTTTTAAGATATACATTTAAGAAAATAAACTTGGAGACAGAATTCTTTATGTGGGCATGATGGACTACTACAGAAATATTCAACTTCAGTGGTCTATGAGTGCCATCAAGGCAATATGAAAAATGAATGCTTTTTACACTGTGTGGTGGCTGTTCATGTGTGCTCATCTTGTAATTACAATATTTCTGGCGGTACTATAAAATAAAAGTTCTATGATAGAATGACATCATTTTGAATGGGGCCAGAAAGAGAAAACCATCAAATCACTTGTTAATGTAAGTTGAAAAATGATTTGATAAAAAAAATAGTTAAAGCATTAAAAGATATTGTGGCTTATGTTTGAGTAGCTCGAAAGCATTTTATTTCAATAAGACCAATTGGTTTTGAGAGTATAGGTGAATGACACATAGAAAAAGAGATGTATGTAGTGCTTAGAAATATAAGGAGATGCTTCTACAAGAAGATACTTCTGAAAAATGTACATATTTCATAGACTGCTATAAACAATATAGGAGAAGTTACTGTGGCCACACTTCCCCAAGGGTATCACTTCCACTTTGAGGCAATTTTGTTTAAAATAAAATTATTGTTGGATTTACTTTGTGTCTTCATTTATTGACAACTGTGGAAACAAAGTGATAAAACAGTAGCAGTTGGGTAAAGGTTTGGCCATTGTTCAACACTTTCTGATAAAATGAGAAAGTTGTAATATGTGAATGCAAGATATTGACAGAGCAAACTTGAGAGACTGCAAAAAATCCTAATAAATGATTAATGTTCACTTAATAGCTTCTAATAAATCAGACTGAAGGAGTAAGTTACAAAAATATGACTATGTTTACTCAGAAATACTAAATCCCTCCCTTGTTCAAAGGTAACATCAGAGGAGGATGGACATTACTTGTACTTATATCTAATATGTGACTACACACTTTTTGGGGAAATTCTCTAAATGTTTTCAAATTTTAATAAGGACAGAGTGAATGTAAGAGTAATGTAAGAGTTAAAATATCCTTGCTATGTTTAAAAAATGTCATTAAGAATAAATAAATTGCTAACCCAAAAGTCACTGAGAATCATAAGGCTTAGTGGATAATCACCCAGCTTTTTAATATTTGATTTCATCAAGATGTTCCAAAATTCTCAAATAACAGATAACAAATCAGCTTTGTGATATGGAGACATTTTTTTAAATTAATTAATTTAGTAAATGTTACATTTCCATCATAAAATTTCAGTTAGATTGAGATCCAGTCCTGTTGCCATCACTGAGATAATTGCCTCGAGATAATTGAAGAAAAGTTTTGCTCTGTGGCAAGATGCATTATCACTCTGAAAAATGACGACTTCATGATCAAATACATTTTCTATTACTGGAATGAGAAAAGTGTCCACAATGTCAATCTACACAACACCTGACATGCTACCCTAAATCATAAATGAGTGGACATTTGTTTTCTTCAAGAAGTTGCATGTTTTATCAGAATGGCACCAGACAAAAGTTCTAGCATCATCTCTTTGGCCAGTGCTGATTCATGATTCATCACTGAATGTATGCCCAGTGTGTGTGTGTGTGTGTGTGAGATAGTATTTCTTTTTTGTTGTTGTTAATCCTTGTGCACTTTGAGCTACTGCAGGCAAAAGCAAATTCCTTGTATGTGTGAGCATACATGGCCAATAAAGCCTGATTCTGGTTCTGTTAACTGAAAGCCATTCCAGGTGACTACCTCATAAAGCTGACTGAAAAAATGTCAAGAAAGCGGCATCTAAACAAGAGGTGCCTACTGTGAAGAATGTAAAATATAAACATGTTCTGGTTTGTTTAACACTTGTTTGTTTACTAAATAATTACAGATGTGTTTACTCATAGTTTGGATGACTTTAGTAGTAATCTACAATGCAGAACATTTTTAAATCATGAACAACCACTGAATGAACAGAAGGTGTGTCTAAACAAAAATGTACCTTCAATTTTTCTGTGAGAAAATGTTTAAAAAGTCACAGAAAGTTTGGAAGGGATTTCCCTGTTTTTTTGCACTAGGAAACAGGAAACTACTCAAACTACATGGAGGAATTTCAGTGCATAACAGGTAAGGGCACAAGCCTAAGCTTTGCACCCATCATCATGTGCAAAGGAATTACAGTTTGGCAAACACTACAGTACAGGGTTATATTCACAAATGCCACTTAACTATGCAAAAAAAAGAAGCCTTATGTTAATCATGTCCAGTGGCATCAACTTCTCTGGGCCTCTGGGATGAGCCTTCACACAGCAGAAATGTGTACTGTGGTCAAATGAATCATTGTTCCAGATCTTTTTTTTAAGAAATGGACACTGTGCTCCAGACCAAAGACAAAAAGGACCACCCAGACTGTTAGCCCAAAATCAGCATCAAGCCCAAAAGCCAGGGTTTGTCATGGCATGGGGTTGTTTTATCATCTTGAATAAAATAACATGCATTCAAGTCTGAACCATCTGTTTAAAAAATCTGAATGCTTTTGGAGGTGATGTCTCCATTCTGTCCACCAGAGGGCAGAGTTCTGTATATGAAATCCTACCCTTCCAGAATCAAGTAACAGGAAAATCGGGCCTTCCTCTTGAGTTGAAATGCAGTTAGCCCAATGATCTATATTACTGGATAGGACACCGCCTATTCGCTAGCATTGAGGCCGGCGCGACTTCATGGAGCTGCCATGTTGTGTGGAAGTGAAGCTTGTAAACAATGGCACATGACCAGCACTGCTGCCTTAAAGCACTAACTTCGCTAATAATTGTCCGATTTTCAAAATTTAAAGTTCTTTACAAAGAGGATAAAAAGCTCT
This sequence comes from Crenuchus spilurus, assembly GCA_036984385.1. Taxonomy (NCBI): domain Eukaryota; kingdom Metazoa; phylum Chordata; class Actinopteri; order Characiformes; family Crenuchidae; genus Crenuchus; species Crenuchus spilurus. Next base: position 3,503 of record BRDA01005511.1, on the reverse strand, counting down.
TTAACATTAATCAAAGTATTAAAATGGTTGATGACATGTTAGGCTACTATCGGCTCTCGCATCTGTCGTAGCTGACATTTTCTCTAGGCCTTACTGCTTACATGACTTCTAATGGCTGTAAAATCGTTAATAATTATCCAATTTTCAAAATGTAAGTTATTTACAAAGAAGACAAAGAATTAAATTGTGTAATGCTGCTATCGCATGGCCATTGACATAAATATAGCCATGTTTTCTTGCCTTGCTGATATGACTAGTGACCAATGGCTCTACACAAATTATCAATTTTTTCAACCTGTCGACTGTCTTAATCCAAAGTAAAGAACACGGAGACCTCCGTAAATAAAATGTAGCATGTAAATGTAGAGATATTCAATGCTATCATCCGAGTTAATTTAATGTTACAGTATTGAAATACTTGTAATAATACATTTTCATGGAAATCCTGTATTTTGTTGCTAGTGTTATTGTTCAAACTAAAAGGCATCTGTTTTTTAATGTTTAAGTTCATTTATTAACATTCATACAATTCTACATGTTTTCACACCTTTAAGTTATACCTGACTACTTGTATTCAAGCCAATTAATGTCTTTGTGAAGAGAAATATTCCATATAAGAAATAGCAAGACTTCCATCTGTAGAATAAGGTTGACCAAGGTTGTATACAAGACTTTATAAGACTTCACAAGCATTCACAGGAACCCTGTAGTAGGTACTGATCTATACATAATACAGCATCAATACATGTATGTGGGCATGTCTTTACTGTCCTTGAAAGAGAACTAATTTGTTCAACTTTTGTCTGATCTTTTTACCTAATAAATAATTTAAAAATGAATACATACTTGTGGAATGTGATCCCCTGGTCTCTGCTGACAGAATTCCGATAAGTAAAACAATAAAACACAAAACACTGCAGCCCTTTCGATGTTTGTAAACGCTGTATTCCTCCCGATCTTGCCCTGCTTCCACACAACATGGAGGCTCCTTGCCGGCGCGTTCAAAAGTCAGGTGTGTCTTATCTAGTAATATAGATCATTGAGTTAGCCTATTTGTCACCAGCCTGCTCTAAATCTCTGAATGGCCACGTTTCATTAAAACATTGTACTTCTATTTGACTCTCATGGGAACTGCCTGGACTGACAACTGTTGAGAATAAGATATATTGGAGATATCATTAAAGATTTCACAGAGGCATGGTTTTCAGTGTGAGTGAGTCATCTTAGGATACTAACTGAGCATGACAACACAACAGAAATCCTATATGCACGGTGTGGTGGGGAATCTGAGTGAAGGGAAGGAGGGGCGTAAGAGATAGTGTAGTAAGACGAGACAATTGCACTCACTTATGATAAAGAAACCAAATATCTCATCTAGAGTTTAGTTTAGAGCAGGAAATGTTTAGTATGAAGGGTTACTCTACTGTGTGTGGTTTGGAGTTCAGAAAGCTGTTTTATCTCTGCAGGTCAGTTAAATAATAATGTGTGAGTTTTCTGAAAAGGAGGGGCACTGAGGAGACTGTTTATTCATTACACTGCAGACCTGTATGACCGGCTCACCTCTACAGAACAGTTCATACAAAGGAGTTTAACCCCTTTGTTGCCAACAACAAAGCTTGTTTCCATGGCATCATCTGTACCTATATATAGCATTACCACTGTAACAGAACTTATACACAGGACTTCTCCTTGAAACTGCTTGCTGCAACCACAAAAAACAGAACTAAAATGGTAAGACATTTCAATTCCTCATACATTTGACCAGATTAGGGCTTTAGTGAAGCTGTTTATAGCTGTGAAGGAGTCATAAAAGGGAAGTAAATGTTTTTTTTATATTGAAAGAAAAATGTGTTCATGTAAACAACAAGTAAACAATTCTTACCCTGGCTCAACCCAATAATAATCCTAATAATGAAATGAGGTATACAGTCATGCTTGTGAATCATTTTGAATTTAGAATGTTCTATTTTTCTGCATAAATTTGACCAAAATTTTCATCAGATTGTCTCACACAATTCCTAAAAGTAGTTAAAGAGAACCCAATCAAACAAAAACATTAAAGTTGGTGATTTACTTATTGAGGAAAATGATCAAATATTACATGTAGTATGTGAACTCCAGGAAGTCGGGTTGGACAAATGACTTAACTAAATTAATTAATTTCTATTGGCTTAAGGTCAGAACTTTGACTTGGCCATTCCAAAAACATGAATTGTATTCTTTAACCATTTTTTGGTAGAACAACTTGTGTGCTTAGGGTCGTCCTCTTGATGCATTCTCTTGAGATTCCCTCACACCTGATTATGATATATTATATGATATGATGAAATGATATGCTAAACCTAAAAGCTCACATACTTTTGTCACCCATGTATCATTTTCCTCAATAGATAAATGACCAAGTGTAATATGTTTGTCTCATTTGTTTAATTTGGTTCTCTGTATCAGCTTTTACGACTTGTGTGACAATCTGATGAAGTTTTATTTTAAATTTATGCAGAAATATAGACAGTTCTAAAGGGTTCACAAACTTTCAAGCACCACTGCATCTGTGTGTTTTCTGTGCACCAATCTGTAGTAACTTTTCTACTTATATTCAGCGTGAGTGCATCTCAGTCCATGTTGGCCAAGCAGGTGTGCAAATGGGCAATGCATGCTGGGAGTTGTATTGCTTAGAGCATGGGATTCAGCCTGATGGTCAGATGCCCAGTGACAAAACCATTGGTGGCGGAGACGATTCTTTCAACACTTTCTTCAGTGAAACCGGAGCTGGCAAACATGTTCCTAGAGCTGTTTTTGTAGACCTGGAACCCACGGTCATTGGTAATGGTTGTATGTCTTAATCAAAGCTGATATCTGAAATAACCTGTTTGAAGTTGCATATTGTTTTTTAATTAGCAAATTTAAAGCAAAGGCCAGTCTGTTTGTTTGCATAGTATAGTGATTTTCAGAGTTGACAGGAATTTCAACTTTTGGTTTCAAAACTTTTATTTGCCCCAAATCCCCCGCCCCCGTAGATGAGGTGCGTACAGGAACCTATCGACAGCTCTTCCACCCAGAGCAGCTAATCACAGGGAAGGAAGATGCTGCCAACAATTATGCTCGTGGTCACTACACCATTGGCAAGGAGATCATTGACCTGGTGCTAGACAGAACACGCAAACTGGTGATGTATTCTTGGAGATTTCCAATGCACATAATGCAATATTTTCCATTTATGTAATTTAACTTTTGCCTGAAAGACTCAAACCATTCTTAATTGTCCAGGCTGACCAGTGCACTGGGCTACAGGGCTTCTTGATCTTCCACAGCTTTGGTGGAGGCACTGGCTCTGGCTTTACCTCCTTGCTGATGGAGCGTCTGTCTGTTGATTATGGCAAGAAGTCTAAGTTAGAGTTTGCCATTTATCCAGCCCCTCAGGTATCCACAGCTGTGGTGGAGCCCTACAATTCTATATTGACCACTCACACAACCCTGGAGCACTCTGACTGTGCCTTCATGGT